>JAVCKV010562934.1:0-10764 GCA_032274145.1 Herpochondria borealis | reverse complement strand
CCTCTGTGCCATTCTGGTACTCAATCCCTAAGTTCCTCGTGGGATTGGGGCAGGTTGGTGGCCTGGGACAGCTTGGGTTCCAGTTTAGGAGCGCCTTGTGACCAGGGGATTATTGCCCCATTGAGGTAAGCTTGAACATGGGCTACAGTGCAGACTTGTCAGTTCATTTTGCAATTGGATTTTCTATGACTTATTCAGGGAGTGACTAACTGTGTTTTGGCCTTCTTTGCTGGTCTTGCTGTGCCTGCTAGTGGGTAACTCCCCCCATCAGCCCCTCCCTTCCTGACGGCTAGGTGGCTTCCCATGTGCTGGGAAGCCATCTGCGGCATCAAACATCTGTGGCATTCAATGGACCCATCATCTCTCCTTGGTGAAACACTGGGCATGTACACATACGATAATTTTCGGTCCTTGAGCTTCCTTGTTTGCAACCAGCGATCCGGGAGGTTTTTGCTGGCATTTTTGAGGGCCATGAACGCATGAGCAGTTGCCTTCTTCCTGGTCTTGTCTCTTCCATTCAGGTGCGAAGCAGCCTCTTCCGCTGTCTTGGCACCCATCTCTTCAATGATTTCCTCTGCCCTCACTATCCGGCCAGGGCTGCTTTTTTTGTCAATGTTTGCCAGGGCCACAACAAATGGGACCTCCAGTTTGTCCCTGCTTTCAATGAAGCCAATCCACAGGTGGGCCCTGTCCATGAGGATCTCATTCACTTTGGACCGGGTGTGTCCTGTCTCAACTCCACCTTTCCGCTCAAGCTTGTGGCTCTCAAGGCGGGCCAAATATCGGGCCCTTATTCCTTTGTTGACTGTCCGCACTTTGGAGCAAAAGATCATGAGTCCAGGACCCCACCAGTGACTGTCTTTCCCGTGCAGCTGCAGAAAGCGGAGGACCTGCTCTCTCCTGGTCTGAATTGCACCATCCGCAATTAACTTAACCACCCTTTTGAAACTAAGAGTTGCCTGCTCAGTCGAGGGGTTTGTGGAGTAGCCTCTGATGTCGGGGTTCACCTCCGTTGGTTTGCTGGGCACCCGCTCCAGGAGCATCCCGTTTCCAAAAATCTTTCCCATGGTTATGAAGGAGACCAACTTCTGAAAAGCTGGTGGTGAGGTGGATGTCATTGTCAGGGCTGGCCCAACTCGTCCACCAGTCATGATTTCATCAGCTACCACCCTGATGCCATGGCGGGAAAGAACTTCACTCAAGGCCATCAAAAATCTATCGGACAGCTGTGCTCCGCAGCCACTTAGCACATATTCCATGAGCAGGGCCTTGTATTTGTGTCCTTGGCATGAAGAAACCAGAACCTTTTGCTCCAGTGCTTGAAGGCATTCATCCTCGAACTCACTTCTGGTGATCTCTGACAAACTGGAATCCGGCAGGTAATATGGAAAGGGAACAGTTTGATTCCTGCAATCTGAGCTGCACTCTTTTGGGTGTTTTGGAAGACAGAGCACATTAGTTTCGTCCGGTCCGCTGCTGGAAAGCTCCAGTAGGTGACCTTCCCCCCCCCCCATAGGAACCACTTGCCACCAAAAATTGGCTGAAGTCTTTGCAACCAACAAGTTCTCTCAGGGCCATTTCGTTAGCTGTGGTTCCGTTGGGTGTGACAGTCCGTAGCTTGTAGCCGGGAACAAATGATCTCACCAAGCCATCTATGTCGTGAACTCTTGTCCCCCCTCTTGACCGAGTGGTTGTGACATAATCACAGCCCCATGTGTTTTCCATGTTGTCTTTGTACGCCATGGTGGTGTTTTAGTTTTAAAAGCCAGCGTGGTTTTGGAAGAAGTTTCAGTGGATCAAGTGAACTATTAGTGCGTGGATGCAGTAGAATCTTTTTGAGTTCTATTTTTTACGGTGGTGACTTTTGGGTGTAGAATCCTTTTGAGTTCTAGTTTATTTGTGGGCAACCAACCACCGAGGCAGGACTTGGACACCATCAGGGTTGGTGGGAAGTTCTTTGCCCATGTTGCATTGTCCAATGTTGCTCCGTCCCAGGTTCTGTCTTGGCACTTGTTGCAAAAACAAACGGGTATTATTGTTCATTAAATGACAGATCCAGCCATCCTGCTGGTGGGCTTGCATGCTTCTAGCCAGTCTCTGGCCACGCTCTTGATTTCAGTCCCTCAGCAATTTTGGTCATTGTGTTTGGGATTCAAATGTCATTTGGACACAATTCTTTAGGAATGACCCAGAAAAAGATTCATTTTTGTGACAATGTCCCTTTTTCAAACCAATGTCTTGGTCATTTTAAGTTCGTTGGAAAACTTATTCAGAACCTACTTTGGGTTTAAACCTGCACATAGGGGTTCTCCCAGCCAGCCCGTGTGTGGCTGGCTGGCTGCAGTTTCTGGTTAGATGGAGATTAGGGTTAGAATTTTGCTACTGATGGGAAAGCCTGCAGCGGGTGATAAGACAGTGTTTCTGGCCATCAGTGAGGAGCCCAGGATTCAGTCCTGCCATCAAGGGAAGGAGCACACCATAGGTTAGGCTGTCCTGGTGGACTTTCCAAGGGAACATCTCCTCAAATTCCACCAGTGAAAGCGGGTGTTGCTGGTGATGTGGATGATACCTAAGGCCAAATTTCGATTGCCCCATTGCTAACGTTGGTTTCAAATGCAATAGGTTGACATCGGCAGCTCTTGTTGTGGTCCCATTGACAATGGCAAATAGAGAATGGTTGTCACCTTTTTCCTGCAAAACCAAAACGGATATGGCACCCCCCATCTCCAGAGCATCCTCCACCTTCTTCTTTGAAACCACCTGCAGCAGGGAGCTTGTCTTGGTCTTCCACAGAATCAATGGCCAACCTGTGAGATTGTGGGGCACATTTTCGAAGGCTTTTGGAATGACTGCCCTTAGACTTTTGTCCACTAGTAAGTTCTTCATCGCATTTCCCTCCCATCCATCCCTGGTGCCGTTGCCCAGGAAGCGCTTCACAGTGGGAAGGTATCCTTCTCCCATGATCTTTCCTTCCCACAAATTCCGAAGGGGGCCGAATCTCTCACTTGCTTCAGGTAAGTTCAGAAGGCACATGAAGTTGTAGCAGGAGATGACTTTTGGCTCATCCTTGTTGGTCCTAACCGCCCTGTCCAATATGTCAAACTCCGCCAAAAAAAGCTTGATCTTTAGGTCCATGTCAGGGCCTGACACCCCCCTCCTCATGCTTGGTGCCATGATGGCCTTAATCATGGAGTCAAGTGCCAGCAGAGTGCGAAGCATCTGTCCCCCTTCCAGTGTTTCCTTGGGCTTCGGTATGCTAGGTTCTTGATCGCCAGCCTCCTCCCATGCTTTGTCGATTGCGGCCACTAGTTCTGTTTTGTTGCCTGAGCGTTTTAGCCGTCGAACTCTCAGCCAGTGCACTAGTTGGGCTTTGGTCCAGTCCATGTTTGGTTTGCCTTCGGGCACCTCTGTGTCCTCGTTGACATCCGGAGGGCTGATGGCATCATCCTCAATGTTCTGGTAGAACCAGAGCATGACTCTGGCAAACGATAAGAAGTTTTCGCTGACCCATCCTCCCAACTTTTCTCCCTTGTAAGGTTCCACTTTCAGCCACTCGGTTTTCAACTCTGCCAACAACTTCAGAGCATGCTCTGCTTTTGCCACAAAGGCTGTGTTTCGTTCCCGGATCTTTAGCCATTTCTGAATGTGCAGGACCACAGTTTTCACAATTCCCAAGAAGAGCAGGTGCATGATAGCGTCCACAAAAAGTGACAGACATCCACAGTAGTTCCACAGTTCCGTGGGCCTCCAGTGATCTTGAGCTGGGTCATTAGCACAATTCATGATTTCGTCGATCGTGCTCTTGTCAAAGCACTCCCTTTTCAGGAAAAGCTTGGTTTGTTCCTTGGTCCATTTCTTCCCAGAATAATTGTTTTGGGCCAGCCTAGCGGATTTTCTTAGTCGTGTGTACGATAGCTCAAATGGAGCAATCCTTCCGTCTTCTGTGAGGTAACACTGATCACTGCCCAGGTCACTTCTAGGGTGCCCATCTTCTGGGACTAGCCATAACAATTTCGAGGCTACCGTGACATCCCAGTTCACACACACCTTGCACTCAGCTGGTGCAACTCCAGTCCTCATTGACCGAAGGCAGTCATGACAGGGGACGAGAACACCTTTTTTGAAAAGTTCTGCGTGATTTGCTGAGTACCTCCATCTTTTGTGGAAGTGACTATTGCCTGCTGATAGATGATTGACCTTTCTTCTCTCTGGCTGGTCCGCTAAGAATGCATAGTGCTCACAGTAGACCCGTTGTCTTGCTGTTTTCCCCCTTGCCCAAAAGGAGGGCCCATCTTTTGATTTCAGCTTAGCAAACTCACCCACTAAAAAACGGTGAACAACCTCGTGATCACCCTTCTCTCCCAGTGACATGGGATAGGTGTTCCTTTGGTCGTTTCGCGACTGGGTTGTTGGAGAGAAGGTTGCTGTTCCCACAGCAACAGAGACTTTGTTCTTTTTGCAGTTGTTGGGATCTGCATCATCACTCCAAGTTATCACAAACAGGTACTGCAGATTATCTGTGTTGTCCCCATGCACCTCCCTGCCAGCCATTAGGATCTCCCTTGCCCTGGGTGTCTTCTGTAATGCGGCATATGTTGTGGGGTAACCCTCGGGGTCCTTCATTAATTCCTCCATGGGGACTCCGTGTGCCAGAGCATCAGCCATGCACCCCAAGGGCGAGACCATGGCATGACCATCCTCCTTGGTGACCTGGGGGTGAGGGACATTCTCTATGATTGAGTAGATTCCCCGGGTATAGCGTCTTCTAATGTCAGCCGAGCTCATCACGGGATACAAGCGCCCCTCGCTGCTGGGTGCATATCCTTCTTCCCTCTCCAATTCTGATTTGGCATGCTTCTTCCCCAGCTCATAGGACTCACGGATTAGGAATGCCAGGTCATCCCTTTCTGGTCTTGAAAGTTGAGCGGCAAACCTTGCTGCTCCGATGTCCAGCTGGACTTCATCATCTGGGAAGGCCCCCGAAGAGGCATGCAAAAGGGAGCTTGCATCAGTTTTCTCGCTTAAGAAGCTAGTTTTGCAGAGCCATTGTTTTCCCATGCCACTCTCCAATGACTCGGCTTCAAAATATTGCATGTGTTCCTTCGAGTAGGCAACCGACAATGCTGCAGTGTCTGGCTTCAATCGTTTTGCAGAGTTTTCCTGCAGGGGGGGATTCATTCTCTTTTCTGACCCGGATGCCTGGGCATCTCCCAACCACCCAAGGATTGGAGATGGACGATGCCTGATGGCCTCGCCCACCAGCTTCAGGGAATCTTTGTGCCCCGGTAAGCCAACGTGTACCTTCACCTTGCTAAGCTTCTCAGGACGGGCTGGCCGCTTCTTGCAAATGAAACATGCAAACCAAGATTTAACCCTGCAAGTCTTGTTCTCACATTGCATCATCTGGACCCACTGGCAATGTTCGTTCTGTTCTTGTTCTTGATGATGGCCCCTTTGCTCGCATTTTGGACACTTTAACGAACCTTCGTTGCCTTGGAAGTCTGTTTCTTTAATGAAATGGGAAGCCATTGTCAGGATGATTTGGGGATGGTGTGTGGGTGGGTGTCGCAATGTTTTTATTAGCTTTGGCACATCACACAAAAGGCACACAAAGATCAACATTGTGGGCTGATGCTGCATATTCCCTCTGCCATTTTTTGTTGAAGTTTCATTCATGCATCGTGGGATATTCCTGCAGATGTGGGTGTTGTGATGCTGTGATGTCATCAGCTCTTGCTGTGATGTCATCAAACAAGACACCCCTTAAAGAACTCTTGGTCTTTTCACGCGCAGGCTACAACCTGCCTTTTTTGAAATAAGTGCCAGAGCTGGCTAGCTTTGTGTGTGCTGGTGCGTGCACTAAACAAATGGATTCAAAATCCAGTGTTTAGACAAATTTGATTATGAGGCCCCTGGCCTGCTTGGTGCAATTTGGAGTGTCAAAACCACCAAAAAAGTTCTACTGCACTTCATCAGGAACACGCACCATCCTTCTCCTTGCTTCACAGGCATTAGAGCACTACAGCCATTATCATTCATTCCTAATAGGTCAACAACAACAAATACCCAACCATGACAGTTCCCACCGTTGCAGCACCTGCAATGACAGACCAGCAGAAAATAGTGTCACTGAAGAAGTCATGCCCCAACCAGGTGGTGCGGTGGCAACAAGCATTGAAGAAGGAACTAGAAGCTCATCTGTTGAAAAGGTACAACGACGTGGGTGGTTTTGTTCTTCAATCAATGTGTGGGAACAATTTTGGTCTTGCCCAGCAGATGAGCAAAGTAAAACAGATTTGGAACTCCCACCCATGCTTGCTTTTGGCAGCATTGATACACCATGCTGTCTTCCTCTACGATGCCCACAACAAATTTTGGGTACGTGATCTTTGCAAAATTCCGGGCATTGCCTCCGTGGATATTCCCTGGAATGTTGATGCCGCTAGTGTTGAGAAACTCCTTCTTCCCTTTCTTGCCAAGGAGGCCCTTAAATCATTCAGGAGACCATTTGGAACAAACAGGTGCAATCATCCCTTTGGGATAACCAATTCCAACAACAAAGGCGGTCTCCAAAAGTACTTCACCGACTCGAGGACCAAGGGACATGCGAACCTTCCACCAGTGGAGGGATTTGTGCCGCAAGACGTTGAGAGATGGTACTGTGCATTTCAACAAAATCCCACAGCAAAGCAACCTCACCCGTGGAAGGATAGCCTGAAGGTTAGTGCTCCTTGCCTCAAAAAGGGATCTCAGTTTGTAATTTTCACCACTTTTGTCTTGTTCTGTTCTGTGTCCGCAGCACCTCAAGGAGAACTTCGACAGTCACGCATGGGATGTTCTTGGTTCCAAAAGTTCAGGACCTGCTGTTCCCGTCCCTGCCCAGGCCGCTCCAATCGTCCCGGCTGCACTGATGGGGATGGCTGCTTGTCCCGTCCCTTTCCGGGCTGCTCCGATTGGTTTCACTCATCTGGCCGCTAATTGTTTCTTTCCCATCTTGGCAGGAGGAACCCATCCAACTGTTGCTGGGCTCCCATCGAGCCTGCGTGTGCCTCCAGCAGTCACGGCTCTTCCTATCCCCTTTGGTGAAACCCAGCCACATCTTCTAGTGTCTCCTGCTGCCCTGGTGAGTGCCCATTCCAAGGTTTGATGTGCTGCCTCAACAACACCATTTGCCAGAGGGGTTGTTTGTAGTTTGTTGCATCGACTGTGCGCTCACTTTTTCTTTTCCTGTTCTTTCTGCACAGGACTTGGGGAGCGATGTTGTGTCAGAGGACTCAGGTTCACATCAAGCCTGTGAATTATTTCCCACGCCAGTTGACCTAGACAAAGAGAGGGATCAGGAATTTCTTTACGATGACTCCATTTTATTTTCCTGGGGTTCCACCACCCAGCGTGCAGTGGGTTCCACCCCAGGTTCTTCTCCGGGGCAACCGGTGATGGGATCTGTCACAGAGAAATCATCAGAGCCCGCCCCTGGCTCACCCCTTTTGCGCCTGCCACAATGCCCTGCAGTTTTTCGGTCTTCAAGTCGCCCCTCCTTGCAAGGAGCCTCGCAGACTGAGCGCAATCACCTCTTGAGGCATCTGTCAAGGCAAGCCGGGCCCCCAAAGGAGAAATGTGCCAGGCCCAGAAAAAAGCCAAGGAAACGTCACCAACACAGATTGTGGATGTGCACGGTGAGGACACTCATTGTTTCTTTTTCTGGCTTGTTTTCCACTGCTTCCATTGTGTTGTCTCACCTCCACTTTTGGTCCCCACCTCATCTCTGTCAACACCACCTCCGCACTGCCCCCCAGGAGGAAGAGGAGGAGGTGCAAACGTATTGCTTCCCCACCCCCCAACCTGTCCCTGATGATTCATCCACTAGTCCAGCATCGGCAACCACTATCACCACCACAAACCAGGTGAGTCTTTCTTTTCTTTCTCTCTGTTGGAGACAGTGGACCCAAACAACTCTGACACGCTGCCCAATGAACACAGGAATGCACTGCTGGCCATGTTGGAACCGTAGAAGCAGTCCCTGGTGCTTCACCCACCCGCCCAGGATCTATCATCACCGTCCCTGGAGGAACCAAGGTCAGAGCCAATGATCTTTCGCTGTGCTTGGCAAAATGTGAAGTCAAACGCCTAACACACTGCTTGATGGACACACAGGCACACACCACCTTGATGCAGGAAGCTCTCTCTGACCATGGCTCTAGCGATGAGTCATCCTGCAGCAGCAGTGACAGTGACTCGGATGACGACAATGGCAACCGGGAAATATTGGGGGGACCCTACGCGAGAGTCAACCATTATCCAAACGAACCAAATGGTGCATGTTTTTGGGTGCAAGAGGGTGGGGAAGAGGGGGACCAGGTCAGCGTTGCTGCTCTCATTCTTGATGCGGCCTCTGCCATTGGAAGGAAAAAGAAGAAATGGGAACAAACTTTAGTTAACATTGATGCCTGCCTCACCACTAGAGCAATTGTGTGGACTGCATTTGATTTCGCCAATGATTCAAAAATGAGGATGAGTAGGGCAACCATGTGCAGTGCATTCAAAGCTCATGTGGAGAAATTGAAAAATGAGCACTTTCCTTGTTGAGTATGGATGAAGAAAAACAGAAAGAACATGAAAGAAACTAGTTCCAGCGAGCATGGAAACAGCCATGAAAAACTTTTACAAGTCTGGTTATAAGATTAGCGGATGTTAGTTTACTGTCTTGAACAACAAGGAGAAAAAGAAGAAGAGTTGTTGTCTCTTACTGTGGTCCAACTAAAGGAAAAGTTGCGCGATTCCGGACAGAAAGTAACTGGGAAGAAAGCCGAGCTGGTACAAAGACTTCTCTCTTTGGAATAATACGTGCACTTTACTAATGGCGTAGGGACTTTTTAAAATCAAACGATCAACCCCCTGGTACAATTTCAAAATCGCTCCTCCTGGCTGTGGGCTTGCTTTAAGCTGTGTGTTTTGTTGGCCTGAGAATAGCTATATTTCAGAGTTGCCACTGCTAATTCTGACTGAGCATTTTGGGTTACACGTGGAACATACCGGGACCTGTATAAACCACCTCCCACCACTCGCAACGACACGACTTGCTTTGTGCATCATCCATCATCAGGATGAGGCACCAACATTACGTATCATAACACTACTAGTATAGAAATGATATTAGCTACATAGAACAATGCCTACTACTACTTCTTCCATTGGCCTACTATGTGCCATTGGCAGCGCCTTTTTCAATGGTAGCTTTACATCCTTGTTCAAAACAAGAAGCATGCAGGCGCTGCAAATCCATCCCATGGTCTTTCAGTTGTACGTCTGTCAAGGAATCTTTCTGTCCTCCATACTATTGGCAGCGATAACACACACGCCTCTCGAGTTTAGCGCAATGGGTATGGTGGCAGGATTTCTGTTTGTCTTGGCCGTTTCGGGGAGTTTTCTAGCGGTGAATGATATTGGAGTGGCATTGGCCCAAGGCATTTGGGGAGGTGGAGCCATGGTGGTCTCTTACTTGTGGGGACTCGTGATGTTTGGAGAAGTACCCAGGCATCCTGCTTTGTCGGCCTTGGGATTGCTTGTATTGGTTGTGGGGGTCCTTGCCGTGGCTTTTAGTGAACCAATTGGTAGTAGCATGTCACGGTGTTCGACAGCAAATGATGAAGCCACTCCATTGCTAATAGTACATGATGCAGTACAGGTGCAAGACACTGACAGTGGTACTCCTAGTACTAGTACTAATACGACCACGAATAAAACAAGAGGGATTCTATGGGCCTGTTCGGTTGGGGTCTTTGGAGGATCCACATTAGCTCCGTTGCATTATGTACCACCCTCTCAACAAGGTCTGGTATTTTTGCCATCCTTTGGCATTGGGACCTTTCTACTGTCGCCAGTGGTATTTTTCCTTTACACTCGCATCATCGATGGAGGAGAGTCACCGCCTTTTCATCTTCGAAAGGCCCTCGCCACGGGCTTGCTGTCAGGGCTTGTATGGAATGTCGGCAACTTACTCAGTATCCTTGCCATTCCTGCCCTGGGCTACATTGTGGCCTATCCCATGATGCAATGTGCTATTCTGGTGTCTGGCATGTGGGGTATCCTGGTGTTTCAGGAGATATCGCAGCAGTCTACCATCCGTGTGTTTTGGATTGGTGGAGCTATATTGGTGTCGGGGGGAGCCATGTTGGCATTGGCTCAGTGATAATAGTAATAATACTGCATCGTCACCACCAGGTGCGACAGCACTCTTCCTGTGCTAGCTACAGTGTCTTACGTACGATGCATCAAGAAACTGTGGACCTCTATCGGCGGGGTAGCAGGGCTGGGTATCGGGTACGAATAGCTGGTGTTGAGTGTAGTGCAGGATCGATTGAGGATCTTTACCCATCACCAATATGTTTGCGGTACCGCTACTACTACTTGTATGCACTATTAGTGTAGTAGCTGTTCCAGAGATGGGTTCTCGACCTGTGTGTCTCCAACTGACTTTTACCGGATACGGCATTGCTTTTGTACGAGTTGTTCATGATGGCTTATTGGTTGATGAAATGCTTCCTCCTGGATGAGGATCTGTACCAAGTGGAAAACTGTGGACGACAAAGATTGTTCCGAATGCAATATCGACGATGTTGATAACGAAAAAGATTGTTCCGAATCGCCGGAACACGAAATAACGAATAAACATGAAATGTTTAATCTAAACGCAGTACACGATACACTAGATAGTTGTATAGACGAAGCTAATACAGAGTCCAAGGACCTGTATAGCTTTCGAAA
>JAVCKV010562933.1:0-34304 GCA_032274145.1 Herpochondria borealis | reverse complement strand
TGGTATCTTTGTAAATATACAACATCACTTTTTATTTTTTCATATTAGATAAATTCGTTAATTCTAAACAAGTTCTTCCTTAAGTATCCAATTGGACGAAAAGAGAAGGCAGTATTCTATACCACAAAAAAGCCATCAAATACTTCAAAAAAGCCCTAGAGTTGAAACCTCTATTTGTTCCTATTTTATATAATTTAGAAACGGCCTATCGATACTTGCAGGATACAGAAAAGGTTGATTGTTATCATCAAAAATGGAAAGCAATAAATCCTGATTATACTCCAAATTAACACTAATTTTAACTAAAACAGAAAATAACACTATGAACGCAATCATCACTGGAGCAACCAAAGGAATTGGAAAAGCGCTTGCCCAATTATTTGCTCAAAAAGGTTTTAATCTAGCACTTTGTGCTCGTACAGAGTCTGATGTTAATAGCCTAAAAGAAAGTTTAGAGGAGCAATATAACATTACGGTTATTGCTCAAGCAGTAGACATGTCCAAAAAGGAAGCCGTCAAAGCATTTGCAAAAAATATTTGCGAACAATGGCAACAAGTTGATATCCTTATTAATAATGCTGGTGCTTTCATCCCTTGCGAATTAGCAGACGCTAAGACCGAAGAGAGTTTTGAAATGATGATGGACCTCAATCTTTATGGAACTTATTATATGACACAAGGTATTTTGCCTTCTATGCTCGAAACGGGCAAAGGACATATTTTCAACATGTGCTCCATTGCTAGTATTATGCCTTATGGTGCCTATGCCGTTTCCAAACATGCGATGCTTGGATTTTCGAAAGTTTTGCGAGAAGAAGTTAAAAATAAAGGCATTCGAGTGACTGCTATTATGCCTGGTGCAACGTATACCGCTTCTTGGGAAGGTAGTGGCATTGCACCTGAGCGCATGATGAAAGCAGATGATATTGCTCAATCTATCTTAGACATCTATAATTTGAGTGATCGGACTGTTGTAGAAGAAATTATATTGCGTCCGCAATTGGGAGACATTTAAAGCAGGTTCTCTGTAGAAACATCAGAACAGGTGAATACTGCCATTGGTAATCTGTTAGAAGATTACTATACGACAAAACAAAAAGAAACCTAACCCGGGCACCCCCGAGTTAGGTTAAAACATACTATCTAATCTATAAAAACACACATCTTAAGTCTCTTTGAGGAATAGTCTCTACGATAATTATCGGATACTATTCTATCTGTAGTTTCTCTTTTTTTTTGCAAAGCAGAACAGCTACATTTTATTTTTTCTTGCAAGAGTGCTAAAGTTTTTTTGCTATGAGAGTTGTAGCACTTTTGCAAGAAAATTAGTAACAAAATAAAGTTTTATTTTTTTTAAAACCTTGTGTTTTTTTGTTACATCTCTTAATGGAGTTATTTTTAAAAGTGTGAACATTTTATTTATTTATTTTCTTTTTTTTGAAAAAAAAAGCTATAAGATGAACAAACATCTTATAGCTCTCCTAACAAAAAAGCGCTTAATCTATTGATAATCAAAATGCTTTTTTATTTGATCTCATAAACAATATTTTTTATGTGTTTTTTAGAACATGCGGCATAAATATCTTTGATAATATACAAATCCCCACTTTGAGCTTGACGAACGAGTTCTTCTGTAGCCTCGTCAAATCGACCTGTTCTATTTTTATTTTCACAAGAACTCATTTTTCCATTCTTATCAATTCTTACCATAGTATAAGAATCTGCATTACATCGAGCTGGAATTTCTTCGCGATACTGTACAATAAGAGCACTTTGTTTTCTAAACGTTGCTGCATCAAAAACAAGTTTTCCTTTAAAAGACATTTTATAGATACCAATATAGGCCTCAGGAGCAGGAATATCGACTACATCAAATGTTTTGAATAGTTTGGCACCTGTGACGGTATCTTTCACTATAATTTCTGTAACAAACCCTGCTTCTCTTTCTGAAAAAGAATATAGGCCGTTTTTGGGATCTGCAGCGATAAGGCGTCCTCCATTACAGGTCACAACCAAATGCTCTGTATTTCCTCCTTCAACATAGATTTTAATCGTATTTGGCATCCCTGCAAACAACTTTTTGTTCTCAATACCACCTATAATTGCTATTGGTTGTTTTCTATCATCATCATGAATTATGGCTTCGGTTTCAACCACCTCAAAAGCAGGTTCTTCTTCTTCACCATCAAACATTGCTTTATTAGAAAAACAACTAGATTGTAGTAATAATAAGCTTAGAGCTATTACAAAGAATACGATAGACTTCATTTTTTTACTGTTTTAATGTACTATATTTTAAATACTTAACGCGCTATTAACCTTTCGTTAAGAAGAATAACGCATTCTCTTTCCTATTTTTACAAAGCAACAATTAATGGATCTGTGTATATTTTGATTATTTCTCTACGATTTTTTTTGAATCAAAACACCCATCTTAATTTAACAGCTCTGTTATTTTTAAAACCAAAGTGGTCAAACAAAATTACCGTTAATAATTCCGTTCAACCACTTTCAATAACTATACTTATATGAAAACTTTCTTTAAAGAAAAATCTTGGCTTTTCACGCTAAGTCTAGCTTTAATGGCCTCTAGTGCTTGGACATCTGCTTCTGCACAGGATACCGAGTCTAAAGTTGAGACCAAAGTTACAATCATTAAAAGAACTTCTAATGAAAATGTTGAAGTTTTTACACCGACATGGGAACATAAGGCCCGCAAAGATCGTTCCTCAAGAACTATTCTTGGTCTTGGTCTTCTTCTGGCGACAAAACTCAAACGAGTAATAAACCCAAATTGGGCGTTATGCTCAAAGGTTCCGAAAGTGGAACGGTTATTCTTAGAACCCTTCCTAATACTGCTGCGGAAGAAGCAGGATTACTAGCTGGTGACAAAATTTTGCGTATCGACGGAAAATCAACAGAAAGCATCGAAGGCTTAATTGCAATCATTACAGAGCATAAAGTTGGCGACAAAATCTCTATTGTTTATGTTCGTGATGGAAAGAAGCAAACTAGCTCTGCTACACTAAAGGCTTCCACAAGAGATTATTATTCAAATCACCGAACTAATTTCCAATATTATAATTCAAACAACAACGAAGAAACGGTTACTAATGAAAGCCCTTGCGAACAGTTAAGAACCATTTATGGTAAGCCGTTCTTAGGTGTCTATTTGAGCAATCCACACCAAGAAAATGGAGACGGTGCTCGCTTATCTTCTATCATTGAAAAAACGGGTGCTTCTAAAGCACAGTTGAAAGCTGATGATAAGATTAAAAGAATGGATAATACGGCTGTTAATAGTACAAAAGAGGCGATTAAATTCATCCAAAGCAAAAAGCCTGGTGACATAGTTAACCTTCATTTATTGCGAGATGGCCAAATGATCACGATTAAAGCAACACTTGGTTCTTGGGCGGATAGTCCAAACTATCAATCAAGAGTTCGTATTTTAGGAGAAGCTTGTGCTCTTCAAACGATAGAAGATATAGAAGAGAATAGACCACCTTCCGCTCCACAAGAGTCGGCTCAAGAAGAAGACAATGCAAGAGAAGAAGCAAATAATAAAGTGGCTTCTTTTGAGCAAGAATTAGTTATGGAAGTGTTCCCTAACCCTACTTCTGATGTTGTTAACATCAAGTTTGAAGGCGAAAAAGGAGCGTTGACCGTTAACATCATTAGTTTAGATGGTAAATCTATGTTTACTAAAACTGTTCAAGATGTTGAAGGTACTTATAACGATCAGTTCGATTTGTCTCAATACCCTTCTGGTGTCTATATTGTTAATTTGAAACAAAATGATAAGCAATTATCTCAACAAGTTGTTGTTGAATAATTCATTCTATCTATAGAAATTCATGACGGCCATTCTGATCAACAATCAGAATGGCCATTTTTTTGAATATTTTTGTTTTAAAAACAAATTGTTTCTTTTTTGAATATAATTTGGCTATTTTACTTTCTAATAAATAGTTTTTATGAAAAATCAACAAACAATCATCCCTAAATGGTATTGGGGACTCGCCATCTTTTTTTTACTTTGGAATTTTATGGGCCTTGCTTCCTTCTTTTATCATGTTTTTATTTCGGAGGAAGCCTTACAAACATTACCGATAGCAGAACGTGATCTATATACTAGTTATCCGTTATGGACAAAAATAGCCTTTGCCGTTGCTGTTTTTGGAGGAACAATTGGCTCTATTGGATTAATTATGCAGAAAAAATGGGCCTATGTTACTTTTATGGTGTCATTGATGGCCATTATTCCACAAATGACCCATAGCCTCTTTTTCACAAAAACTAGAGAAGTCTATGGTTCTGGTACCGAAGTTATGCCCTCTCTAATCATTTTAGCAGGAATCTTTCTCGTTTGGTTTTCTTCCTTCGCAATCAAGAAACATTGGTTAAAATAACGCATTTATCAAATGAAAGGGGTTATCAAACATCTTATCATTTGATAAATTTTATTTCAATTGCCCCAAAACACCTTTCAAAGAAACATTTTTAAATTCTAATTCAATAGGGTTCCCACTTGTTGTTAATTCGTGAAAGGCAACTAAAAAGTTGTCGCCATCTTGAGTAACCGCCAAGAGTTTGGCAGTTTGGCCATCAGGCACTTCCCAAAAAATAATATCTTGCTCGTCCAAGATTTCGCCAATCACAATATCTTTCGTTTTATCAAAGATTAAAAACGCTGTAATTTTATAGGCTGAGACGGGAGAAATTACTCGATAAGGAACAGCGTCATGGTCTTCTTTTTTGCTTTTGGCACCAACACTAATCCAACCCAATTGATTGGTTTGAAGCCAGTAGCCAATTTTTTCATTGGTTGGTTGGTTTCGAAGGCTCGCTGCAATTTGTTCAAAAACAGATTGACCATATTGGCTGCGCAAAGCTGCAATGCTTTCTTTATGCGCTTCACAACGAGCTGCTTGACCGCGTTGTTCGAAACCAAGACTGTCTAAGTTCTTAAGGTAAGAATGCTGCATTTTATTACGCCCTTTATTATAAGTTGCTAGATTTTTATAATAATTTTCTTCTAGCAAGCGATTTTTTTCTCTTGCTTCGAGTTTGAGTCGTTCTTTGGCAATCAGTAAGCGATCTTTTTTTCCTTTTAATAAATACGCATTTCGCTTTTGAGTTGGACTTAGTTCTTTTGGCTTTTTTCCTTTTCCGTTAATTTTTTGTTCTTCTAAGTAATCCATTCGAATCTGAATCGTTTTCAATTGTTGGTCCTGAAAAGCTGTTACAGAATCGTAATGTAAATATTGTGGTTTTGTAGGTGGTGTTGCATAATTCGGAGATGTCAGATTAGCATTAGAGTCGTTACAAAAATAAGTATCATCTGTATAGAAACTTCCAACTCTCAAATCTTCTGATTTTTTGTGTGCCACCCAACTAACGCCTTCCTTTTGATAGACTTCTGCTTTTTCACTATAAATATTACTTGGCGTAATCACTGTAATGTGCTGGTTATTGCGCATCTCTAAAGGACTGCCATACTGTGTGACCGATAAATGTACTGCTCGGTTTAAATCCAAAAACTCTTGCTCTACTGACCGTGTAGCCAAAGAGTGCAACATCATGTCCCATTTGTCTTTAAGAAAACGAACGTCCAATTTTACGAGTCCACTGTCCTTGGTGGCCAAAGAACCACTTGGTATACGAATCAAAACACCATCTTTGGTTGTGATAGAAACATCCTCAAAGGGACGAATCCAGAAAGTTTGAGCATTTACAGCACTCCCTTCCATTAAGTAATCGGCCAATTGTTCGTGATAAATGTTTTGAAAAAAGAAATTACTATCTGTTGTTAGCAATATTTCTGCACAAGTGCCACAACCTTCCATTTCTGTGGTCTGCCGAACTTTGTTTTCGATTTGCATGTGTGCTAATGAAATACCTTCTCGCTCAAGGCACTGTTGTACCAAAAAAGCACGTTTCCCAGATAGACGACGATTGGAATCCCCATCTACCGCATCGTTGGCAAAAGTGTGCACAACAAGACGCCCATTCAAGATCTTTTTGGATTGTCTTGCCAATTCTTTGATGCTTTCCAATTGTTCCAAAGAAATAGAGGCTTGCCCCAGATCAAAATGGATGCTGTGTTTTTCTGTTCCTTGTGCAAGCACAAATTGAACGAACAGTACGAGTGGAAATATGATTAATATTGATTTCATTCCTTCTTTTTTTGCGATGCAAAGATACGTTTATTTAACCTGTAGTTACAAGGTCTATTGGAATTAACTGTGCCGTGTAACTGATTTTGAAGTATTTTAACAAATTTATAATTTGTTGGAGGCTTTTGTACACTTTCTGGTGTGCTCCTTTAAAGGGAACCATTTCAATGGTTTCACACCCCATGAAACCATTAAAATGGTTCCCTCTAAAAAGAGCCTCCAACCCAAATAATGGATAGATGGAATTAAGAGTTGATTATTCTTACAAAAATCCGTAATTTACCAACAGGTCTCCCAAGCCTTTAAAATTCCAGTACAATTTATACCTAAAAAATTTAGCATTATGCATGTAAAATACTTTTTTGCCTTACTTTTCACCCTCTGTTTCTGTATTCAAGTACAGGCACAATGTCCGAGTAGTACACCAGGTTATCTGAGTGGAACATGGTCTACCATGCTCGCCACAGACACCACCTCGACAGCAGTATTTAGTACCCCACCTACTTTATTACCCAATACCGAATTTCTGATCATTCAATCCGATAGCATTGCTGACGATCAACTTGGCCCTCGTGTTATTGTATCGACAGTAGATGGTCGTTTTGTACCTGCCAATTGGGGTTTAACGACTTGTAATGAAATCTGCGTTATTCCTATTTCTTATGATCTAGTACAACTTCAAACCGTTGTTGATTCCTTATTTGGGTCTATGTTTGGCCCTGGCACCACTTGTTGTGATGCAGCAGGGCAGTTTTTTACAGGTCTTTGTGATTCTTTGGTAGCCAAAGGCATTTCTTCGGGAGCGGATATGAACGACATGAACGATGTCATTGTCTTAATGAATATCTTTGCAGGAACGGCTGGAGGATCTATTTCTTTGAACAATTTGATTTCAACCATCGAGCAATTGAATCTAGGCATTCCACTTTTTGGTCCTTGTGCAGGAGGCGTGACAGAAATATGTTATGCGCTTCACGACACCATTACAGCTATGGACTGTTATACCATTACACTACCGAATAGCGCAACATTGGTTGACGTCGATCAAGATACCGTTTGGGTGGCTCCTAATAGCTCTACTACACTAACAGCGTATTACCTTCCCAACAGTTCTTATGATTCATTAGCTTGGTATATAGACGGAACTTCTGGAGGGAGTTTTACCGTTAATCCAACCACTGGTGAAGTCACTGTCGGCAGTACCGCAGATACCGCTTGGATTGTTGCTTTTGGGGCTCGAGGTTGTGTTTCGGATGTAGCAGTTGTTATTGTCAACCCTGCATTAGGGATTAAAGATCAAACCTACGCTGAAATGTCCCTTCAAACAATTCCCAATCCATTTAATGGAAATCTCCAGGTACAATTTTATGTAGATGCAGGAAGCTATCATTTAGAATTGGTAGACATTACAGGAAGACATGTTTACGAACAACAATATCAATTTGCCAAAGGCAATCAGCATCTAGATTTAGATACGCAAAACATTCCAGACGGTTATTATTTCTTACGTATAAAAGGACTACACAGCCAAGGGGTACAAACGGTTGTTAAAGGAGCGAAGTTTTAGAATTTTCGTTTGTCAAAGAACTAGAATTGTTAGAACCTATTCTTTTTTTAACTTAAACAAAAAAAGCGAAGCCAGTTGGCTTCGCTTTTTTTTATTGTTCTTCAAGATATTTTGAAACTAATTCATCAATAATTTGATGCAAGCGTCGCTTTTCTTCTTTTGCGATGCGTTTTAGTTCTTCTAATTTTTCTGTTTCTAATAAGACCGTCACACGTTTGGTTGCTGTATTTTTGGAACGTGTTGCTTTATCTTCTTCAACGGATGCTTCTGTAGTTCGTTTGATTAGCAGATCCAAGCCGATGGCTCTTTTCTTTCCTTTGCCAACCATTGTGCGTTTAACATCCGTAATAATACCATCTGTTACAACACCATCTAAAACACCAGAGACACTATCTTTAAAAAATTGTTCTAAGTTAGAAGAAAAAGACTTTCGACTTGTTTTCCCTTTTTTAGCACCTTTCTTTTTTAGAATAGATTTACTAGCAACTGCTGCTGTTCCCTTCTCTTTTCCTTTGGTCGTTTTTTTAGAATCGTCCTCATTTTCAATCATAGAAATATTGTCTTGAGCGTTATCGTCAAGCATTCTTTCTTGGAATAATAATTCCAGATTATCTGAAAATGATTTCTTATTCTTTTTGCGACTCATTAATAGTAGGTTCAGTTGGTTATTATTTCAATATACAGTTTATTAACGACAATTATGCTGGAACAGTTTCTATTCTAGCAACTATTTCTTTGGCCAAGGCTAAATAATCTGCTGCACCATTACTAGATTTTGAATAATCGAAGATGTCTTTACCTACAGATGGCGCTTCTGCCAAAGCAACATTGTTGCGAATTTTTGTTTTAAATACTTTGTCACCAAAGAATTTTTCAATGGTGCCAACAATATCTCTATTCAATACTTTTCTATGATCATACATCGTTGCAATAACCCCACCAATTTGTAGTTTTTTATTCAACCGGAAACGAACTTTGTCCGTTACTTGTTTGATTTTTACAATCCCTTGCAGTGCCAAAAATTCAGTTTGCATTGGAATCATGACAAAATCACTAGCAGTCAAAGCGTTCAAGGTCAACAAGCCCAAAGATGGCGGACAATCAATAATGATATAATCATAATCGTGAGACAATGGCTCGAACAATTCGCGCAAAATAAACTCCCGTCCTGCTTCATTAATCAATTCCATTTCGGCACCCGATAAATCTAAGTTGGAAGTCACCACATCAAAACCATCTTTCACACTGTATGGAGAAATTTCAGCCTCTCCACGAATGTTTTCATAGATAGTTACTTTTTGGCGAGGAATGCCCAACGAAATCGTCAAATTTGCCTGTGGGTCTAAATCAACCAACAAAATGCGTTTGCCCAACTGTACAAGAGCTGCTCCAATGTTAATAGCAGAAGTTGTTTTGCCAACACCTCCCTTATGATTCAATAACGAAATAATAACGCTCATTATTTTATTTTTTCTGTGTGTTTAAGTCTTAGGAATGAAAATTAAATAATAGATCGTTTTTGATTGGTCCTTTTCATCCCTAGTTTCGTTAAAAATGCTCGCCGTAGCTAAGGCTACGTCTGTGCTTTTTGCCTCTTTAGGAACGAAAAAAACGGCTTCAAACTCCGATACTTTATTTCACCTTCATTCCTTATCAATAAACAATTAGGAATATTTTTTTCCTAAGAATTCATTCTACAAATTAATTTACAAAATTAATAAATTTTCATTCCAAATACGAATTAAGCCACACATTAAATCAACAAGTTGCATCTAATTCTTATTTTTGTCACTTATTTGCTTTCGTTACCGGACGATACAACGCGCTCATTGCCATTAAGATCTAAAATAATCGCTCACCTTCTTCCCAAAATGCGTCTCATACACTTTAGAAAAATAATAGGGCGAACCAAAACCAGCAGCATAAGCAGTTTCTGCAATGGTCCCATAAACACCTCTTTCCAATAGATTCCGTGCTTTTTGCAAGCGAATTTCTCTTATATATAATGTTACCGTTAATCCCGTGGTTCGCTTGAGTCGCTTTTTCAGACTACTTTCGCTTATGTTTGCAGCTTTGGCAAAGCTTGGAGTGTCAATGTCACTGGTTTCAATGATTGACTTGACTAAGGTCTCCATTTCTTTAATCCAAACTTTATCTCTTTCCATTAATCCATCCAATACTCTTATAGAAGCAGTGTTATTGCTCTGCTCCTCTTGCAACGCTTCTTTTCGTCCTTGTCTTTGGCGAATAAGATTTCGAATACGTGCCAACAACTCTTTGGGAGCAAACGGTTTCGTTAAATAATCATCAACACCTATCGTCAAGGCTTGTAGCTTGTTTTCTTGTTCTGCTTTTGCTGTAAGCATAATCACAGGAATTTCTAAGGTTTGTTGTTCTGATTTTAACCAAGTCAACAACTCAATACCATCCATTCTAGGCATCATCACATCTGAAAGAATCAAATCAGGCAGTCGATCTGTTGTTTGGAGGTATTCTTGGGCTGCTTTTCCATCATTTACTAGCTTTGTAGTATAGAAATCACTGAGCAAACCTGCTATAAAAAATTGCATGTCCAAATTGTCTTCAACGATTAAAATATGAAGATCACTAGGAATATCCTCTATCACAGGTATGGATAACACTTCCTGTTCCTCTTCTATTAAATCTGCGGCATCTCCCACTGTTGATAAATCCAACTTCAATTGCCCTTCCACTTTAGGGACGACAAACGTAAAGGTACTTCCCTTTTCTTTCTCACTCTTGACATACAAATCACCTTGTAATAACTTGGCAAATTCTTTCGACAAGGCCAAACCAACTCCTGTACCGCCTTGTTCGACATTGCCTGCTTGATAAAAACGATCAAAAAGGAAGGGCAAATCTTCTTCTGCGATCCCTGCTCCTGTATTTTGCACCACAAATTGAATGGTTTCCTTTATAGCTACGATTCGAAATAAAATTTCGCCTTCGGATGGGGTGAATTTGATGGCATTGCCTAATAAATTAATTAAAACTTTTTCTGTTTTATGCTTATCAATTACTAAGCAAAAGTCTTCTGCCAATTGATAATCAAATTTCAATTGAATTTTTTGAAGACTGGCTTTAGATTCGAACATAGAAAAAAGCCCCTTACAGAAGGCTTTCAAAGGAACAGGTTGCTCTTTTATATCTATTTTTTGAGCATCTAATTTTGCTAAATCCAATATTTCTTCAATTAAATGTAGGAGCTGCGTCCCATTTCGCTCCATCAATTCTAACTTTGGTAATTCCGTTACATAATTCGTTGTCGTTTTTTTTCGTTCAATTAAATCTGATAAAGGGCCAAGAATCAGGGTCAATGGTGTTCGCAATTCATGCGAAATATTGACAAAAAACCGTGTCTTCATTTTATCCAAAGACTTCAGTTCTTCTGTTTGTTCTTGAATTTTGGCCGTTTTAAGCGTAACCAACTTTTGTAAACGATCTTGTTGCTGTTCTGCTAATCGGAGTCTTAGTTTAACAAAAACGTACATCCCCAATGCAATACTTCCAAACGAAAATAGAACAAACCACCAACTAAAATAAAAGGGCCGCAAGACATCAATTATAATTTCAAGATATTCTTCTTTCCATTTTTTTCCACTGCCCTTAGCTTTAATTAGGAGTCTATATTCACCATAAGGCAGACCTGCTAAATTGATTTCTGGGCTTTCTAAAGAAGTCCACTTTTTATCCAAGCCTTCTAGTTGATAGGCATATTCAATTCGTTTTAGATTATCATAATCTAATAAAGCAAAACGAAGTTTAATTTCACGATCAGAAGGCAGCACACTAATTTTTTTAGTTGTAAGAACCTCTTTAGTAATAATGCTATCTTTTTGACTAATATTATTGTATTTCTTTACAGAGATTAATACGAATGGTGCTGTTGTTTTGGAAGCAACTAAATCTTTGGGATGAAACGCGGTGACACCATTCAAAGAACCAAAATACAAGGTGCCATCTTTTCCTTTATAGTGGGCAAGCGTATTAAACTCGTTGTTGGTAACCCCATTCTCTTCTGTATAAAAAATCATGTCTTTAGAAGACTTATCAAAGCAAATGATTCCATGATTACTACTACACCAAAGATTCCCCAAACTATCTGGATAAACCGCATAAAGAATGTTGTCTGAACCCTTTATGTTAATTTTATATTGCGTTTGTGCTCCTGTTGCTGGATTCCAATAAATAAGGCCTCCTCCTTTGCTCGCTAACCAAAAACAGTGCTTTTCATCTTCGTATAAATGAGCCATGTTATTATGCGACAGAAATTCTTTTCCCACTCCATCTTTATGATAATGTTGGATTATATTATAATCATAGTCCATCAAATAGATCCCAGATGCACTTAAAATCCAAATTCCTTGTTCATTTTCATAAAAATGAAAGACACTTTTAATTTCCTCATTCGTTTTGAAAAGACATAAATGTCCAGTAGTCCCATCTAAATAACTAAGTCCTGTCAAATGGCCTATCCAAATGCGTTCGTTTCTATCTTTATAAACCGACAAGTGAAAACCAGGCGCAAAAGAATTATCTCTGTATCTATAAATAGCCAAGGTATCGACCAAAGGATCATATGCAGAAATAGCATTATGATTATGAGCCCTCCATACCAATCCGCTAGAATCAATAAACAGACCGTTTGAATTTCTCCCAAATTTGTCTCTAATAGTAGACATAGCACCTTCTTTGTTTCGCATAGAAGTGCTATAAACATTCATATACAACGTGCCCTGTAAGTCCATACCAATCCCCCGAATAGGGCTTGGTGATCTTTTTGAAGATTCCTTTTGATACAGATAATGTTGAAACTTATTGTTCATCAACTGTAATTGAACAACCTCTGTTTCTGTAGTAAATAATAGTTTGTTTTTCTTAGTCCAATAATGGGATTCAATATCAAAAAACGTCCAATTAATATCTTTTGCTCTTACTAGAGCTTTTTGAATCAGATTTCCTTCTACATCAAAAATATGCATGAACTTTGAATCCCTTTTTTCAAGACACCAAAACTGTTTTAAGCTAGCGTTGTATAAGAGAACATGGTAATACAATAAGGTCGAAAAAATATGCTCCTGAATTGGAGCAAAGGGTTCCTTGCTATAAATAGCTTGTGACGTAGCAAAAACTACGGATTCTCCTTTTCCTAAGCCAATTGATGGAACTGAAGCCAAAGAATCTGTCTCTAGTATTTTACCTTTTTCATTGATATAAAAAATAGTATATCCTTTTTTTCCACCAACTTCAGCTATGACCCAAATAGCGTTCTGAGGTGTTTTACACAAGTTCGGAAATAGGTGATTTCCATTTTCTAATTGAAAAGAAAGATGTATTTTCCTGTCTTTGTATTCCCACACCTTCCTTTTCTTTCTATTTATAAAGAAAATGCTTCCATCTTTTTTTTGAATGATTTTAGTTCCTTTGTCTTTTACATCAAAAGGTAGCTCCTCTTGTTGAAGATAATCAGAGGCTGCATAAACCTTATGGCTAACAGGATCAAAAAAATCAAAGTAAGAAGTTTGGTCTATATAGTTATAATAGACAATTAGAAGCATGCTATCAGGAGTAGGCATAGTACTTCTTATGGAGTTACTGTGAAGCCCGTGGCTATTTTCTGTGAAGTGCTCTAAGTTATTCCCATCAAAACGACTCAAACCACTATAATCCGACCCGGTCCAAATAAAACCTTGATGGTCTTTACATATTCCTTCCGTCGATCCAGTCGTTAATTGAGTTTTTTCAAATTTTACAATTTGAGCAATTTTACCTTGACCTAAAGCAATTGATATGCTTAGAAAATAGATAGAACAAATAGCTACAACATAAATAAATGTGTATCGATAGGGAAACATAAAAGGGACGTAAATAATCTAAAAATCATAAAAAATCAAGCATTCATATACCTTCCAATATAATAAATCAGAACCAATTTTTGTTTAAAACTTTCAAAATTCATCATTAATTAACAACTCAAACAGTCATAAATAACTTACTAAAATATCTATAAACAAATCAACATCAAATACTTAAAATTAAATACCTATGATTTGAGAAAATAAATCTATGATTTGAGATCGAAAAAAGGCCATTTTAAAAAACTTAGAGCTCGATAGCCTAACTTAATTTTAGAAAGCACTTTCAATGTGCTAATTTACTTTTTAATTCACTCTCAATTTATTCTCAATGGTTTATAAATTTACATCAAAAAAAAGAAACTCCATATTTAATTTACCACCTCAATTATTGTGCACGATCTTTATGTTTGTATTGGTAGCAAATGTCAATGCTCAAAGTATAGGCATTGGCACCAATACGCCCGATCCTTCTACTAAATTGCACATTGAAGATAGCAATAAAGGTGTTTTAATACCAAGAGTTAGTATTCCCAATCTCAATGCTGCTGCTCCTGTTACAGCTCCTGCTACGGCTTTATTAGTTTATAATACGAATACAACCTCAGGTGAAGGCTTTCATTATTGGAATGGGACACAATGGGTCAAATTGGTCGATGGTATCGACCACGATTGGTATGAAGTTGGTACGACTACCGCTCCAGATGATATAAATGACAATATCTATACGCAAGGTAATGTAGGGATAGGTACCGTAAATCCTAACGCAAATCTACATATTCAAGGAGCATTAAATGCCCCTGCTGTAACTAGGGTCAATCAAGTAGGAACCGATCAATACACTGGATTCACAGTAGATAGAGATGGTGCTGAAAAATGGTTCTTGGGCATGAATACAACAGACAATGATCTAATTTTTAGAACAGGAGGAGCTTCAGACCAAATGGTGATTAAAGAAAATGGAAATGTAGGTATTGGTCTTACTGCTCCAACTCAGAAACTAGATGTGCAAGGTGGTAATGCTCGAATCAACAATGCTTTTATTGGAGATGTTGGACATGGTACTCAATGGGCTGGTTTTACGAATGAAAACCAAGCGTCTACTACGGGTTATAGTTTGTTGGCAGAAGATAATGGCAATCATACACTCATTAATAAAGAAAATACAGGCACTGGTTATATTGGATTTAGAGTAGGAAATGTAGATCAAGCGGCCATCCTTAATAATGGAAATATGGGCATTGGCACGACTACACCATCTGAAAAGCTCGAAGTAGCAGGAGATATTAAATTTACAGGTGGAGACCTCAAAACAGATGCCTTTGGTTTGATTACACCTTTATTTGTAAGAGGTAGCGGGGCTAATAATTCAAGTCCAACAGGTCGACAAATAAAACTAGGAAATGATATTTTACCTATTAATAATAGTCGAGGATTGAATTTAACAATTATTGATGCTGCAACGCATACCTTGATCAGTAATACTACATTCGATACCTATATCAGTACAGCAGCAGTAGATGCACTTGCTGTTGCATTGAGTAATACAACTAGAAATCACATTTGTATTTTAACGAGTAGAGATGCTTGGGAGCCTAGGGTTAATAACAACTTAAGATTGCAAGCAAGAAGATTAGGGCTCTTTAAAATAGCGGGTATGAATATTAATGATTTTCTTATTAGCCAAGGTCGATTTCCTTATGTCGCTATTTTTAGAGGGGTAGGAACTGGTACAAATAATGCTCTAGTGAATAGACAGGTTCTTGAAGTGATTGGTACGGAAGAAGCTGGAGGTCCACAAGGCTTAGATGTAGCGACTTGGCTTATGGATGGAGGCTTTTCTGGCGGAAGTGTTCCATCAGCATTGGTGAATCCTGATCCAGATGTTAGAGAGCCTGTTGTCTTTGTAAATACAAATAATAGAGTAGGCATCATGACTGTTACCCCTACGCATACCTTATCAGTCAGTGGAAGTGCTTCAAAAACAGGAGGAGGAGCTTGGGCTACCTTTTCTGATCAACGCGTAAAAAAGGACGTTCAACCCTATACCGATGGCTTAAAACAAGTACTACAAATTCAACCAAAGAGTTTTCAGTATAATGGCAAAGGAGGATACGATGCCGATGGCAAAACTTATTATGGCGTTATCGCTCAAGAAATAGAAAAAATTGCGCCTTATACCGTTTCTCAAATTGCTACCGAAGACTTTGAAGATCAAAGGGTTTATGATGGTACAGCACTGACATATATGCTCATCAACTCTGTTCAGGAACAACAAACCATGATACAGAAGCAACAAACAATGATAGAGCAACTTATAGAACAAAACAATACTCAAACACAAGCAATTACTAATTTGCAAGCAAAAGTACAAGTACTATCTTCTAAGGAAAAAAACAACCCTGTTCATTCAGAGGCATCTATATCATCTCATAAATAAAAAAGATCCTCATGAATATGAAATCAATGATTCACGGAAGTAAAAAAATAAAGCTGCTCTATTTCTTAATAGGAGGGCTACTAAGCACAAATACAGTCCAAGCGCAACATAATAATGAGCTGTTCAATAATGGCGTTATACTCCATATTGATGCAGGTGCAGAATTGCACGTGTGGGGAGATGTCCACATGACCGCAGCAACCAGTCTATTAGAGAATAATGGCCTGATGAAGGTCCAAGGAAATATGCACTCTGATGCCTTATTTGAACAAAGAGGCACAGGTACCACTCGTATCGAAAATTCAGATGTCAACATAGGAGAACGTCAGTTTATTGCTGGAAGTTATGCCGTTCGTGGTGGTACAGCTGCGGCAGGTGTTGATGATGGCTCTTTTTTTAACTTAGAATTAGCGAACGACCAAGGCATTGTTTATTTGGTCAATAGTGGTGCTGGTGCCAACCCTGCTTTTGTAGCAGATGTTAGAAATCAAGTTAATTTTCAAGCAGGTGCCATCACCAATAGAATTGTCACCCATGATATTGGCCTGACGGGTGCCATCACCTCCCCTAGCAATGGGTCTAATTATAATGCGGAATTTGGTATGATGAATACCACCGCTGGTTTGGGCAATTATTTGAATAATACAGCTACGGTTAACGGTAATGTATCGGGCATTGATGCTGGATATATCCAGGGCAAACATAGACGTGCGATAACTGGTACTGGAGGAACTTATGGTTTTTTAGTAGGGCTAGAACCTGCTGCTACCAATGGTCAACGTGGTTTTCAGTTTATAGAACTTGCGCTGAATACAAATACCTACGATGTCATCAGTAGTCATTTTGAATCTGGTAGCTCTAATGCGGCTGCCGTAGATATAGAATGTAGTGGCTATCAAATGGATAATTTTTGGGGTGATCGACATGGCGAGTGGATTTTTGATGACATCAACAATGTAACAAATGGTGGTGAATACGACGTCATTGTTTGGCCACAAGATCCAGCGGTTCCTTTTTCGGGTACGGTGTGGACGATCTCTAAAGATGATGTGTTTTTATACCCTTCGGCAGACCCTAAACACAATGATTGTGGCCCGACGGCTGTAGGTTTGGACAGAGGGCCTTTTGAAGATTTCTCTGAATTTGGAGTTTTAAGTGCGGTTATTTTATTGGATAACGAACTCCTTCATCTAGAGGCCAATGCTGTTAATAATAAATTTATTCAAGTAGATTGGTCTACGAGCACAGAGAAAAATTTGGATTATTTTGAGATAGAACGGAGTAGCGACAATGCAAGCTTCAACCTTCTTCATACAACCACTGCGGTTGGCACTAGTTTGGTACAACAAGACTATTTTATAGAGGACTTTGCCGTGTTGCCAAACGTCCATTATTATTATAGAATCAAGTCTATTTATACTGATGGAACACAGGATTATAGCCATTCAGTAGTAGCAAAGTTGACTCAAACAGATGGTAATATTGATAACATCAATCTATATCCTAACCCAATAGCTATCGGAAATGCCACTTTAGAAGTAAGGACTACGTTAGAAAAAGATTTAAAAATTGCAGTCTACGATGCGATTGGACAATTGATTATGCACAAAAATGTAACGGTTCATCAAGGGTTGAATCAGTTTACACTACCGACCAATGATTGGGCTACGGGTATTTATCTCGTACACATCAAAGGTGCTGGTTTCTCTAATGTCAAAGAGTTAATCAAAGTTTCTGAATAATATAATTCATTCATACCACCAGTATTTACTCGCCTCAACAAGTACCCCTTACTTGTTGGGGCTTTTTTATGCACAAATCACTAGGATTTAAAATAATCGCTCACTTTCTTTCCAAAGTGCGTCTCATACACTTTAGAAAAGTAGTAGGGTGAACCAAAGCCAGCAGCATAAGCGGTTTCTATAATGGTTCCATAAACACCTCTTTCTAAAAGATCTCGTGCTTTTTGCAGGCGAAGTTCTCGGATGTACAAGGTGATGGTTAGGCCTGTAATCCGTTTGAGTCGACGTTGCAAACTACTTAGACTTAAGTTCATCGCTTTTGCAAATGCTGGTGAATTGAAATCATCGTTTTCGAGCATTTCTTTTGCCAATTGTTCGACTTCTTTGATCCAAATTCTATCGTCTTCTCTCAATTCATCTATAATTACTGGAACATCGCTGGTCTCTTCCTGCTTTATTGGTTCTGTTCTAGATTGCACTTGAGAGATGAGGTTTCTAATACGAGCCAACAGCTCTTTGGGTACAAAAGGTTTGGTTAAATAATCGTCTACTCCAATTGTTAAGGCCTCTAATTTGTTTTCTTGGGCAGCTTTTGCGGTAAGCATAATCACAGGAATACTGGATGTTTTTTCTTCGGACTTTAGCCAAGTCAAGAGCGCAACGCCATCCATGATAGGCATCATAATATCTGATACAATTAAATCTGGCAGTCGATCTGTTGTCTGAAGATATTTCTGTGCTTCTTGACCATCGCTTGTTAACCTTATCTGGTAGGAATCCTTTAGCAAGCTTTGAATAAAAAACTGCATGTCCAGATTATCTTCTACGATTAGAACCTGTAGGTCACTAGGAATATTTGCTATGGTTGGCACTAATAAAATCTCTTCCATTTCTGCTACTTCTTCTGCTGAGAATAGCATCAATTCCGTTGATTCACCTGTTACTTTGGGAACAACAAAAGTAAAGGTACTGCCTTCTTCTAACACACTATTGACATACAAGTCCCCTTGTAAGAGTTTTGCAAATTCTTTTGATAAGGCCAAGCCAACGCCCGTTCCTCCTTGTTCTACGTTTCCTGATTGATAAAAGCGATCAAAAATAAAGGGCAAATCTTCTGCCCCAATGCCTACACCTGTGTTTTTCACAAGGAACTGAATTCTGTCTTCCGTTGCTACAATTTGAAAAAGAACCTGTCCATTCGCAGGCGTGAATTTCAAGGCATTCCCTAACAAATTGATTAAAACTTTTTCTGTTTTATTCTTATCAATCCTTAAATAAAAATCTTCTTCCACTTGATAATCGAACTTCAAGTCAATTTTTTGAAGACTTGCTTTGGATTCGAACATTGAAAAAATCCATCTACAAAATTCCTTCAACTGGATACTTTGTTCCTTTAGATCTATTTTTTGAGCATCTAATTTTGCCAAATCAAGTATTTCTTCCACCAAATTCAACAGGCGATCCCCATTACGCTCCATCAATTCCAACTGCCGTAATTCTGCTGGATTTTCATCCGTTTTTTTCTTTTCCACTAAATGCGCCAAAGGCCCAAGAATTAAAGATAATGGTGTCCGCAACTCATGTGAAATATTGACAAAAAAGCGCGTCTTCATCTTATCCAAAGACTTCAAGGCTTCTGTCTGTTCTTGAATCGTGGCCGTTTTTATCGTGACCTGTTTTTGGAGTTCCTCTTGTTGTTCTTGGGCAATTCGCAACCGTAGTTTAATAATTACCGTCACCACAAACACCACGCAACTAACTACCAACAGCAAAAACCACCAGCTAAGATAAAAAGGCCTTAACACGGTTATTTCAATAGACAAGGGGGCTTCTTTCCATTTTTTGCCCACTCCTTTTGCTCTAATTAAAAGCGTATATTGTCCATAAGGCAAACCTGCTAAATTAATTTCTGGCCGTTCCAAAGAGGTCCACTTCTTATCCAAACCTGCTAGTTGATAGGCATATTCAATTCGTTTTGGATTATCATAATCTAATAAGGCAAAGCGAAGTTTGATCTCACGATCAGATGGTAGCACACTAATTTTTTTTGTCGCCAGGACTTCCTTTGTAATCGTGCTGTCTTTTTGGCTAATATTGTTGAACTTTTTCACCGAACTCAAAATCAATGGAGCAGTTGTGTGCTCTGCGATCAAATCTTTGGGATGAAAAGCGGTTACCCCATTTAAGGAACCAAAATACAAGGTGCCGTCTTTATCTTTATAATGCGAGATGGTATTAAATTCATTATTGGTAATCCCATTATCCTCGGTATAAAACACCATCTCTTTAGAAGCCTTATTAAAGCAAATGATGCCATAATTGCTACTGCACCAAAGGTTTCCAAAGTCATCTGGATAAACCGCATAAATAATATTATCCGACCCTTTTAGATTTATATTATAACGTTTTTGTACGCCTGTTTTGGGGTTCCAGTGAATAAGTCCACCACCTTTACTTGCCAACCAAAAAGACTGATCTTTGTCTTCAAATAAATGGGCAATAACATTGTGAGACAAATATTCCGTTCCCAATCCACCTTTATGGTAATGCTGGATGATTTTATAATTATAATCTATTAAATAAATCCCTGAAGAGCTTAATATCCAAATACCTTGCTCATTTTCATAAAAATGAAACACACTCGTCAACGCTTCATCCATTTCGAAAAGACGCAAATAGCCTGTTGTTGTATCCAAATAACTAAGCCCACGAAAATGCCCTGTCCAAATTCGTCTATTCCGATCTTGATAAACAGACCAATGGTGGGCATTCCAAGTAGGTTTGTGCTTATAATTAGGATTGTATTTGTAAATCGTTACGGTATCAGCTAAAGGATCATAAGCATAAATATACCCTTGATCGGTAGCCGACCAAACAAGGCCACTAGAATCTATAAAGATGCCGTTTGATGTAACATTATGTTTCGATGAAAGGCTAAAGGTGCTATCTTCCTTTTTTCGAATTCGAGTTACATAAGTATTAATATACAAATTCCCTTCTAAGTCTTTAATAATACCACGAACGGGGTTAGGAGACCGCTTTGACGATCCTTTTATATAAAGATGCCGTTGAAATTTATTTGGAATGAGGTAGACTTGAGCCAGTCCTTTTTTTGTATTAAACCACAGTTTGTTTGTTTCATTCCAATAAATGCCATTTGATTTATAGATGTCCAAATCAAGGTTAATTGCTTGTTTTTCAACAGGCATTTCATAAATTTCCTGACCTTCTATATTAAGTAGGTGAATCGTCCTTAGGTCACCTTTCTTTATACATCCTAATTGTCGAAGCTTATCATTATAAAATAAACAATTATAAGATAAGGAAGAAGCAAAGGGTTTTACTTCCAGTGGGGAAAAGGGCACTTTTCTACATATGTTCGATGAATTAGCTAATACCAGCTCTTCTCCTTCACCCATTCCACCAACTATAGTTTTGTGACTTATCAAACTTTTTTCTAGTACTTTTCCATTCTTATCGACATAAAACAAGACCTTTTGCTTGTTAGCACGAGTCTCAGCAAGTACCCAAAGTGCTTTTTGAGGTGTTCTATAAACCGTTGCAACGTTATAATCGTCTTCGATTTTAAAAACAGGTCGAATTTTTTTATGCTCGTACTTCCAAATATTGCTTTGGTTAAAAATCAAAATGCCTCCAGCTTCTTTTATGTTAAGTCTTTCTTTTATGTCAAAAGGCAAATCCTGTTGAATGTAATCCGACCAAGCAAATACTTTGTGTGTAATCGGGTCAAATAGTTCAGTATAATAAATTTGATCGACATAATTATAATACGTCAGAATAAGCATACTGTCTGGAGTAGCTACAATCCTTGTGAGAGAGTTACTATAAAGGCCATGACTGTCTTCTGTAAAGTGTTCTAAAGTACGTCCATCAAAACGACTCAATCCTCCATATTCTGAACCTAACCAAATAAATCCTTGATGATCTTCACACATTCCTGTTGTACTCCCTGTCGCCAATTCAGTCTCCTCAAATAGTACTGCTCGAACAAGATTTTCCTGCCCTAAACTAGTTCTTGCAAAAAAAAAACAAAAGCAGTGAATAACTATTAGAGTATAAACTCTAAGGACTGGATGTTGAATCAATGGAGGGACTTTTAAGTGAACCATAACGCTTTAAACTTAAGATTTCACAAGATAAAAAAAAAGGTGGACTTAAATTATTCGATAATAACGTTTTAATTTTTTTGGATAAAGTTTCATAATTCAAATTCATAATCAAATGAAAATCATTCATCTAAAATTCATGACATATAATTTGAGGTTATTGACATATAATTAAACATCGGCAATTGATTAATTTTTTAGCTTTGAAAAATTCACATCATGCAGGCTTATAAAATTTTGACTTTAAAAACACCCCCAATCAATTTCTTCATTTAATTTAAAAATCATCTATGATATCTAAATTTACAAAACAAAAATCAAACCCTATTTATCATCTTCCCTACAAATTATTGCTGACTCTTTTTGGGGTCCTCTTCATCACACATCTAAACGCACAAACGGTTCTTAATGGAAATTTTAATAGTAGTGCTGCGAATTGGGGTTGTGCTCCAGAAGCAATACACCCTGAGACTGTTTATGGAGGAAGTAATGGAGCAAATATAGTTGCTGAAGTCGATGCTCTAGCTGGACTTTGTCAAACGATTTCTGGCTTTACAATAGGAAAAAGTTATACCCTTAGATTTAAGTGTTCTAGAAGAGCTGTTAATCCTGTCGTTCAAGCTATGAGCGTTACGATTGATGGTGGTGCTTTAGCTACAAATGTATCTAGGAATGGAACACCTTTTAACTTTGTTGTCGAAAGTTTTACCTTTATTGCTAGCAGTACAACACATACCTTAACCTTTGCTGGAATTGGATCAAGTGGCACAGGCTTGATTCTGGATAATATTACTATTAGATCAACACAGTTCCCTGGTGGCATCAGTGCCAATTTACAATTATGGGTAAAAGCCAATGTAGGTACTAGTACAACAACCAATGGAGCGAATGTCAATACTTGGGAAGATCAATCTATTCAAGGAAACGATGGTGTAGCTGCTGGATTCCCTCCAGCTTATTCCAACACTACAGCAGAACTAATTAATTACAACCCTGTCCTTAATTTCACTACTGCAGGATCCGATTTCCTGAATACCAATAGTACGTTGAATATATCCGACAATAGTTTGAATCCTTTTACCTTATTTGGTGTCTCCAGATATGTATCAGGAGTACACATGATTTATTTAGGAGGACAAGGAAATGGTCCTCCAAATGCAGCGTTTTCATTTGGAGTTCAAAACTCTCTTTCTCTTTCAAGAATTGCTGTTCTGAGGTTCAATGAACCGTTGCCCCATCCTGTTCTAGGCCCCGCTGGGTCCTATCCTGTCGCAACAGACAAAGTTGCCATCTCCAAAGCTGTACGTTCTGGTACGATTGGAAGTGATTTTGTCAATGATCGTTTTGGTAATGCGACTACTTGTGCTGCAGTACACCCTGTTGTAAATCTAAGAATAGGTGCTGGTGGTGGTGGAAATACAGGAAACTCTTTCAATGCCAATCACAACATGGGCGAACTGATTGTCTATGATGCGGCACTATCTGATGCTGACCAACGAAAAGTAGATTCTTATCTTGCTATTAAATATGCTCAAACCTTGAGTAACGTTGACGGAGGCATTCATGGTGATTACGAAGCCACGGATGGCACCTTGATTTGGGATGCGTCTCTTGCCCCTGCTTATCAAAATGATATGATTGGTTTGGGTCGAGATGATACAGAGGGCTTAAATCATCAACAATCACATACTTTGGATGATACCGCCCGAATCTACTTAAGTACTCTAGCGCAACGTAACGAATTGAATGCGGGAAGTTTCAGCAATGATATCTCCTATGTTATTATGGGCTCGAATGATGATGCTATGTGTGATAATCTTGCCTCAAATGCCGAAGTTCCTATCGCTTGTAATTTAGCTACACGAGTTGCTAGAGAATGGAAAATCACTAAAACTAACATGACCGAAACCCTTAGTATAGATTTAACTTTGGGAGCTTGTGATTTGGCTAATTTATCCAACACCGCAATACTTCGATTATTGATAGATGACGATGGTGATTTCTCCAATGGTGGAACAACTTGTCACTTTAATGGTGACGGAACAGGGGTGGTCATTACGACTACTGGTGGAACGATAACAATTGCCAATCTTGACAATTCACACCTTCCAAACAATAGCACTCAATTTATAACCTTAGGGGCACTTGAATTACCTGCTCCTGGCGGAATTAGTCAAAATTTACAATTATGGTTGAAAGCCAATACGGGTACTAGCACAACAACCAATGGAGCAAATGTCAATACTTGGGAAGATCAATCCATTCAAGGAAACGATGGTGTAGCTGCTGGATTCCCTCCAGCTTATTCGAACATTGCAGCAGAACTAATTAATTACAACCCAGTCGTTAATTTCACTACTGCAGGAACCAATTTTCTGAATACCAATAATACCTTGAATATATCAGACAACAGTTTGAATCCTTTTACCTTATTTGGCGTTTCCAGATATCTATCAGGAGGGCACATGATTTATCTAGGAGGGCAAGGAAATGGTCCTCCAAATGCAGCATTTTCATTTGGAGTTCAAAATTCCCTTTCTGTTTCAAGAGTTGCTGTTTTGAGGTTCAATGCTTTTGGTTGCCATCCTGTTCTAGGGCCCATTGGCTCCTATCCTATCGCAACAGACAAAATTGCCATTTCGAAAGCTGTACGTTCTGGTACGACTGGAAGTGATTTTGTCAATGATCGCTTTGGCAATACAACTACTTGTGCATCACTACATCCTACCGTAAATCTAAGAGTAGGCGCTGGCGGTGGTGGAAATACGGGAAACTCTTTTAATGCTGATCACAACATGGGCGAACTGATTGTCTATGATGCGGCACTATCTGATGCCGATCAACGAAAAGTAGATTCTTACCTTGCTATTAAATATGGCCAAACCTTGAGTAACGTTGACGGAGGAATTCATGGCGATTACGAAGCTACAGATGGCACCTTGATTTGGGATGCTTCTCTTGCCCCTACTTATCAAAATGATATGATTGGTTTGGGTAGAGATGATAGAGAACTCTTGAATCATCAACAATCGCATACCTTGGATGATACCGTCCGAGTCTACTTAAGTACCCTAGCTCAACGCAATGAATTGAATGCTGGAAGTTTCAGCAATGATATTTCTTATCTAGTCATGGGTTCTAATGATGGTGCTATGTGTGATAATTTGGCTGCAAATGCAGAAGTTCCTGCCGCTTGTAATCTAAGCTCTAGATTAACAAGAGAGTGGGAAGTCACCAAAACCAATATGACCGAAAACTTTAGTATAGATTTGAAACTAGGGCCTTGCCAAATCACCAATTCTATCACCGCAGCCAATCTAAGATTATTAGTAGATGATGATGGTAATTTCTCAAATGGTGGAACTTCTTGTTACTTTAATGGGGATGGAACTGGATTGGTTATTTCTTATGCTGCTGGAAATGTCACCCTTGCTAATATTGCTAATATTCACCTTCCAAACAACAGTACTCGGTTTATAACACTTGCTTCTACGGACATCTTATTGCCTGTTGACTTGTTAGCCTTTGATGCAGCATGTGAGGATAGAAACATCGTCTTGAATTGGACCACTACCGCCGAAATCAACAACGATCATTTTATAGTTGAACGCGCTGCGGATGCCATCAATTTTGAGCCTTTGACTTCTGTCAATGCACAAGCAGGACAAATCAATCATTATTATCAATATACAGATGAGCAACCATTAGAAGGTATCAATTATTATCGCTTACAGCAAGTTGATTTGGATGGTACCCAAACTCCGTCCAACATCATCTCTGCAACTTGTACCACATCTGAAACAGATGCTATTCTTATTTTTCCAAATCCTTTTAATCACCAATTAATCATCTCCAATTTATCTAAATTGTCTTTCCCACTTCAAATTGAAGTCTACAACAATCTGGGACAGGCTGTTTATCAAAAACGCTTGGAGAAAACATGTCCGAATACGACATTGGATCTAGGAAATCGCCTTGTAGCGGGTGTCTATATTTTGAAAATCACCAACTCAGAAATCGGCTTATCTAAGAAAGTTATCAAGCAATAGCGAATCAATCTCACCAGTATTTGCTCGCCCTAACAAGTATTTTACTTGTTAGGGCTTTTTTTTATTTAGAACATGCACTACGATTTAAAATAATCACTCACTTTCTTTCCAAAATGCATCTCATAGACCTTAGAAAAGTAGTAGGGGGAACCAAAACCAGCAGCATAAGCCACTTCTGCAATGGTTTCATAAGTTCCTTTTTCTAAAATATCTCGTGCTTTTTGTAAGCGCACTTCTCTAATGTATAAGGTGACTGTTAAGCCTGTAATCCGTTTGAGTCGACGTTGTAAACTACTTAAGCTTAAATTGGTTGCTTTTGCAAAAGTTCGTGCATCGAAATCACTATTTTCGACCCTTTCTTTTGCCAACTGTTCAACTTCTTTGATCCAGGTTCTATCTTTCTCTTTTAGGTTATCTATGATTACTGGAATATCGCTTGTTTCTTCCTCCTTTATAAGTTCGTTTCTAGATTGTACTTGATAGATGAGGTTTCTAATGCGAGCCAACAACTCCTTGGGTACAAAAGGTTTGGTTAAATAATCGTCTACTCCAATCGTTAAGGCCTCTAATTTGTGTTCTTGTTCTGCTTTTGCTGTCAACATAATCACAGGAATGCTTGATAATTTTTCTTCGGACTTTAGCCAAGTCAAGAGCGCAATGCCATCCATTCTAGGCATCATAATATCTGATACAATTAAATCTGGTAGTTGATCTGAAGTTTGGAGATACTCCTGTGCTTCTTGACCATCATTTGCTAACGTTATCTGGTAGGAATCCTTTAGCAAGCTTTTAATAAAAAGTTGCATATCCTGATTATCTTCTACGATTAGAACCTGTAGGTCGCTAGGAATATTTGCTATGCTTGGTGTTGATAAAAAATCTTCCGTTACTACTCCATCTTCTTGTAAGGCTAGTATTAACTCTTTTGATTCGCCTTCTACTTTGGGAACAACAAAGGTAAAAGTGCTACCTTCTTCTACAACACTATTGACATACAAATCGCCTTGCAATAATTTTGCAAATTCTTTTGATAAGGCCAAGCCAACGCCCGTTCCTCCTTGCTCTACATTTCCTGATTGATAAAAACGATCAAAAATAAAGGGCAAATCTTCTGCTGCAATCCCTACGCCTGTGTTTTTTACAAGGAACTGAATCTTGTCTTTAGTTGCTTTGACCTGAAAAAGAACCTGTCCATTCGCAGGCGTGAATTTTAAGGCATTGCCCAACAGATTGATTAAAATTTTTTCTGTTTTATTCTTATCAATCATCAAGTAAAAATCTTCTTCCACTTGATAATCGAACTTCAAGTCGATTTTTTGAAGACTTGCTTTGGATTCGAACATTGAAAAAATCCACCTACAAAATTCATTCAAATGGATACTTTGTTCCTTTAGATCTATTTTTTGAGCATCTAATTTTGCCAAATCAAGTATTTCTTCAATTAAATTTAACAAGCGATCACCATTCCTTGCCATCAACTCCAACTGTGGTTTGACTGCTGTTGCTTTTTTCTGTTCGATCAAGTCTGCCAAAGGGCCAAGAATTAACGTTAGTGGTGTCCGCAATTCATGTGAAATATTGACAAAAAAGCGCGTCTTCATCTTATCCAAAGATTTCAAAGCCTCTGTTTGTTCTTGAATTGTAGCTGTTTTTATCGTGACCTGCTTTTGGAGTTCATCTTGTTGTTGTTGGGCAATTCGTAACCGTAATTTAATAAATACCGTTACCACAAATACGAGGCAACTTATTGTCAAGAGAAAAAACCACCAACTAAGATAAAAGGGCCTTAATACTTCTATTTCAATAGACAAGGGGGCTTCTTTCCAGTTTTTACCCGCACTCTTGGCTTTTATCAGCAGTTGATATTGGCCATAAGGCAAACCTGCCAAATTAACTTCTGCCCGTTTTAAAGTCGTCCACTTTTTATCCAATCCTTCCAACTTGTATGCATATCCTATATTTTTAGCATCGTCATAATCCAACAGCGCAAAATGAAGTGTTATTTCACGATCAGAAGGCAACACACTAATTTTATTCGTCGCCAATACCTCTTTCGTAATAATGCTATCCTGTTGACTCCTATTATTGTATTTTTTCACCCAAATCAGCCTCAATGGAGCAGTAGTCGCAGTAGCTATCAAATCTTTAGGATAAAAAGCAGTCACCCCGTTCAAAGAACCAAAATAGAGCTTACCATTTTTATCTTTATAGTGTGAAATGGTGTTAAATTCATTGTTTGTGATCCCATTATCTTCCGTATAGAAGACCATTCCTTTTGAGGCCTTATTGAAACAAATAATACCATGATTACTACTACACCAAAGGTTACCAAAATCATCTGGATAAACGGCATAAATAATATTATCCGAGCCTTGTATGTCAATTTCGTATTTGACCTGTTTTCCTGTTGCTGGGTTCCAATGAATAAGCCCCCCTCCTTTGCTCGCCAACCAAAAACTCCCATCTTTGTCCTCATACAAATGGGCAATATTATTATAAGCAAGCTGTTCTTGTCCGATTCCCTCTTTATGATAATGCTGTACGATCTTATACGTATCATCCATTAAATAAACACCAGAAGCTGTCAAAATCCAAAGCCCTTCTTTATTTTCATGAAAATGGAATACACTACTAAATGTTTGATCGGTCAAAAAAGGGCGTAAATTCCCTGTTAAGGTATCTATATAACTAAGCCCACTATTACGTCCAACCCATCGTCGTCCTGTTTTATCTTTGAACGTTGACCAATTTACAGAACCAACCAAGTTGGGATAAGCTTTTAAAGCAGTAGGAGAATAGGGATAAACAATCCAGGTTTGAGCTTTTGTATTGTATTTATAAATGGTGCCTGTTCTTATTGTTATCCAAACAAACCCATTAGAATCATCAATAGATAGTGCATTTTCATTTAATTGGTATTTTTTAAACACACTAAACGTCGTATCCTCTTTTTTTCGAACATAGGTCTGATCAAAAATATTAACATACAAATTCCCATCTAAATCAACATCAATACCACGAACAGGATTAGGGGCTCTCTTGGTGGAATTTTCGACATAAAGAAAGCGTTGAAATTTCTTAGGGGCTATTTGTAACTGAGCAAGCCCTGTTTTAGTCTTGAACCAAAAATTATCTGTTAAGTCCCAATAAAACTCTGTGGTAGTTTTTGTACTCCAGCTACTAGCACCTTCTATAATATTAGCCCCTTCTAGGATAGGAATACGTTGAATCTTATTTCCTTTTATATCGAATACATGGATTTTTTTTGAAGTGTTTTCATCAAAGCACCAGAATTGTTTTAGTTTAACATTAAAAAAAAAGTTTTTATAATCTCTGTCAAAAAGTTTTTTTTCAACTGGAACCAAAGGCTCTTTAATATAGATACTAGAACCTGTACTAAAGATTAATGCTTCTCCTTCTCCTACACCAAAGACGACTTTACTTTTAGTCATCCATGACTTTAATTGATCAATACTACTTGATTCTAATAAGACTCCATTTTCATTGACATAATGTAATAGATACTTATAATTAAGAGCATCTTGAGAAACAACCCACAAAGCGTTATTAGGCGTTTTATAAACCATCCTAATTTCCTCATTCTGTTTAAAATGAAACCGTTCAACAAAGCGCTTGTTCCTATATTCCCAAATAGTAGTTGCATCCGAAATCAGAATACTTTCACTATCATTTCCATCGAGTCTAAGTATTCTATCTTTCGGATCAAAAGGTAAGGCTTGTTGGGTATGCTCCGCTAAGGTATAAGTTTGATAAGTCATAGGATCAAATAATCCAATGTTAGAAACTTCATCAATGTTGTTATAATATTTTATTAATAGCAGGCTATCAGGAGTATTTCGAATGCTTGCTATGGAATTACTATAAAGTCCATGGCTATTTTCTGTAAAGCTTTCTAAATTATTTCCATCAAAACGATTCAAGCCACTATATTCTGATCCCATCCAGATAAACCCTCGATGGTCTTTGCAAATCCCTGTGGTTCCTCCTGTCGCTAATTGAGTGTTTTCTAAGCGTATCACCCGAGCAATATCTTGCTGCCCTAAACTAGTTGTTGCCAAAAAAAAACAAAGGCAATGAATAGATATTAGGGTATAAACTCTAAGGACAGAATGTTGAATAGATGGTGGGACTTTTAGGTAAAACATAGCTCTTTAAACATTAAGATCTCACAAGATAAAAAAAAAGTAGAACTTAAATTATTCAATCATCACGTTTTATTACTTCGAACTCACACCTATTCCTTCATCTATATAATCATCTATAAATCAACAAATTAAAAACATTGACTTCTTATTTCAGATGATTGACCTCTGATTTTAGATCGAAAAAAGGTCCTTATTTCAAATTTAGCGCAAGATCCGATAACTTAATTTTAGTAAAGCGATAATTTATTTATTCACTCTAAATTAATGTTCAATGATATCTAAATTTACAACACAAAAAAGAAGCAGTTTATTTAATGTACCCACTAAATTATTATGCACGATCGTCATGCTAGTTTTTGTAGCAAAGATCCATGCACAGAATGTAGGCATAGGAACCAATACACCTAATGCTTCTGCTAAGTTGGATATAGACGCGACAGACAGAGGCCTACTGATACCTCGTATTAGCATTCCCAATCTCAATGCAGCGGCTCCTGTCACTGCTCCAACCACCTCTTTATTAGTTTATAATACCAATACCACTTCAGGAGAAGGCTTTTACTATTGGAATGGAACCCAATGGTCCAAATTAGTAGATGGGATAGACCATGATTGGTATGAAGTCGGTTCGACTACGGCTCCTGATGATATTAATGATGATATTTTCACACAAGGTAATGTGGGGATTGGCATTACTGCTCCAACTCAGAAACTAGATGTACGAGGTGGTAATGCTCGAATCAATAATGCTTTTGTTGGAGATGCTGGATTTAGTAATTTTTGGGCTGGTTTTTCGCATATAAACCAAGCAACGAACACTGGCTATGGTCTTTTGACATCAACTAATGGCTCATTTACACTCATTAATAAACAAAATACGGGTAATGGTTATATTGGATTTAGAGTAGCAAATGTAGATCAAGCGGTCATCCTTAATAATGGAAATATGGGCATTGGTACCACTACTCCAGCTCACAAACTAGATGTGCAAGGAGGTAATGCAGATGTCAATGACGGTACTTATTTTATACGGGATGCACCTGGCAACACTTATGGGATAGGCTACGATACAGAAGGAGGTAATGAACTCACTATTTTTTCAGATGATATCATTGATTTCACTGAAAGTGATAACGACGTATCCATCATGCGCATTAATGGGAATGATGGTAATGTCGGTATTGGAACAATCACTCCTACAGAAAGATTACAAATAAATGGAGATACTAGACTAGGAGTGGTATTACCTACTAATACAGGTACTATTCCTGGATATGGCAGATATTTATATTTTTCTGGCGGAGGAGCAGGAGCTACCTATGACAGCGACAATTCTGATCCACTATGGATCGCGCGTCATAATTTAGCTTCAGACGAAACGGAATTACGTATGAATATTGGAGATCAAAATACAGCAGTTACAGACGCTTTTGTTATAGGAACTACCACTCCTTCTGGATGGAGCCCAGCCTTTAGGTTTGAATGCAATGGCACTGCCCACAAAGCTGGAGGAGGAAACTGGACAACACTTTCGGATGAACGGGTCAAAAAGAATATCCTACCCTATACCGATGGTCTAGAAAAATTACTACAGATTGAGCCCAAAAGTTTTCAGTACAATGGAAAAGGAGGCTATGTAGCAGATGGTAGAACTCATTATGGTGTCATTGCTCAAGAAATTGAAACAATAGCCCCTTATACGGTAACGCAAATCGCTACTGAAGAATTTGACGATCAAAGAGTTTATGATGGTTCTGCCTTGACTTATATGTTGATCAATGCCGTCAAAGAACAGCAAGCCATTATAGATAGTCAGAATAAAAAAATAAAAGAATTGGAAGGAACTACAAAAAGCCTCTCTTCACTGAATAATCGTCTAGACGAGTTAGAAACCTTATTACAAAAGACCGCTCAAAAATAATTTATTATGAATATACGTATAATAATAATAGCTTGTTGTCTTCTATTTGGGAACGTACTTGGAAATACGATACAAGCACAACACAACAATGAATTATTCAATAATGGCGACATTCTCCATATTAGTGCAGGTGCAGAAATGCATATTTGGGGAGATGTACACATGACTCAAGCAACCAGTCTGCTAGAAAACAATGGACTGATGAAGGTACAAGGCAACATGTACTCGGACGCCTTATTTCAGCAAAGAGGTACGGGCACCACTCGTATCGAAAACTCAGATGTCAATTTAGGAGAACGTCAATTTATTGCTGGAAGTTATGCAGTACGTGGTGGGACGGCAGCTTCAGGTGTTGATGATGGTTCTTTTTTTAATCTAGAATTGGCCAACGATCAAGGAATTGTTTATTTGGTTAATAATGGAGCAGGCACCAATCCCGCTTATGTAGCGGATGTGAGAAATCAAGTTAATTTTCAATCAGGTGCAATTAATAATAGAATCGTTACCCATGATATTGGAATGACTGGAGCGATCACCTTCCCCACCAATGGCTTAAATTATCAGGCAGAGTTTGGTATGATGAATCTAACTGCTGGCTTGGGCAATTACTTGAGTAATAATGTCTCTCTTAATGGAGAACTTTCCTCGATTGATGTTGGATATATCCAAGGAAAACATAGACGCGCCATAGCGCCTACTGGTGGAACCTATGGCTTCCTAGTTGGTCTAGAACCTGCTGCTACAAATGGTCAACGAGGGTTTCAGTACATTCACTTGGACTTACAAGCCAATACCTATGATGTTATTCGTAGTTGCTTTGAGGCAGGAAGTCCCAACAATGCTGCTGTAGCAATAGAGTGTAGTGGTTATCTAATGAACGATTTTTGGGGAAATCGACATGGTGAATGGATTTTTGATGATATCAACGACATCAGTAATGGTGGGGCCTACGATGTAAAGGTGTGGCCTCAAGATCCTTCTGTTCCTTTTTTTGGTACCGTTTGGACGATCTCTAAAGATGATGTCTTCTTATACCCTTCGGCAGATCCTAAGCACAATGATTGTGGACCAACGGCTGTAGCTTTGGATAGAGGCCCTTTTGAGGGGTTTTCCGAATTTGGTGTCTTGAGTGCGACCATTTTCTTGGACAATGAAATCATTCGTCTAGAAGCCAATGCGATCAATAATAAATTCATTCAAGTAGATTGGTCGACCGATAAGGAAAAAGATTTAGACTATTTTGAAGTAGAACGTAGTAGCGATAATACAAGCTTCAGTCTTCTTCATACAACGACTGCGGTTGGTACGAGTTTGATACAACAAGACTATTTTATAGAAGACTTTGCGGTATTACCAAATATCAATTACTATTACAGAATCAAATCTGTTTATACAGATGGTTCTCATGATTATACCCATTCAGTGGTGGCGAATTTGACTCAAACAGATGGCAATATTGATAACATCAATCTCTATCCGAATCCAATAGCTATCGGAAATGCTACGTTAGAAGTAAGGACTACAATAGAAAAAGATTTAAAAATTGCAGTCTACGACGCCATTGGGCAATTGATTCTGCACAAAAACGTAAGCGTTCATCAAGGTTTGAATCAGTTTACGCTACCGACCAACGATTGGGCTGCGGGTGTTTATTTTGTACACATCAAAGGCGCTGGTTTCTCTAATGTTAAGGAGTTGATCAAGGTCGCTGAATAAAATAATTCATTAATACCACCAGTGTTTACTCGCCTCAACAAGAGCCCCTCTTGTTGGGGCTTTTGTTTGTAGCGTCCACTAGGATTAAAATAATCGCTCATTTTCTTTCCTAAGTGTTTTTCATAGACCTTAAAAAAGTAATAGATTGAACCATATATCTTTAAACATTAGGAATGAAAACTAAATAAAATTTCAGAATCCGAAGCCACCCTCCCTTTTATAATTAACTATAAATCAACAAATTAAAAACAGTGACTTCTTATTCCAGATGATTGACCTCTGATTTCAGATCGAAAAAAGGTCCTTTTTTCAAATTAAAAGAGAAATCCAATAACTTAATTTTCAGGAAAACGATTCCAACCTAAATCATTTATTTATTCACTCTAAATTTATGTTCAATGATATCTAAATTTACAACAAAAAAAAGAAGCAGTTTATTTAATTTACCCACTAAATTATTATGCACGATCGTCATGCTAGTTTTTGTAGCAAAGATCCATGCACAGAATGTAGGCATAGGA
>JAVCKV010562922.1:0-10766 GCA_032274145.1 Herpochondria borealis | reverse complement strand
TACCACTTTTTATAATTTTAAAATTTACGGCCACCTCAATCGGCGTGGGGAGCAGCCGCACCAATGGGGCCGATTTCCGATCTACACACTGCGTTACGATCGGAGCGAAACACCGCCTCCCACCGCCGGCGGCTACTCTGTGGCCATGAGTTTGCCCACTCACAGATATGTTTCCTTCGGGGGTTTACAGCTGTATTGGGCTGATTTCGCTCGCCGATTGGTCAAAATTGTCTTCGCTGAAATTTTTCGGGCGTTCTCAGCCAATTATGTTTTCCTCGCGGAAATTTTTCGACGGCCGCCGAACCCCCCCGTCCCCTCCATACGGCCTGCATTCCTGTCTATCTATTTACCCGAAATTTTTGGCTCGTACACATTCTACCCACGGGTAGAATCCACAAATCCCTTGGGCAGAAGTCCAGAGGCGTCAAAGACAGGTGACCTGCCTGAGGGAAACAACAGGAAAGTCTATTTCACCAAGAGCGCCGCTTTCAGGCCCAAGAGCGAATTGATGTGGTAATCTTCTTCTCACCAGTACGTCTGTGCAATTTGACAAAAGCACAGGTAGCTGATGCACAAAGTTACGGCTGTTCCAGAAGCCTGTGTCAAATCAGAGAATTACTAATTTTTAGAAAAATTCAAATCGTACACTTCTTGCAACTCTTGTCAACCTGCATGTAATGTTTTGAAATAACTTTTCATGAGGCTGGACCAACTTACTAAGTTACGTAAGTGTATTACAACATTGCTTGTGATTGGGTGTTGTGGGAGAGAAGGCTGTCGTTTCAGATATTTAAAGTAAGTTGGGAGGAATGTGCAGTTTAAAAATCCTTTACTAGCACAGGCACCGTCTACAACGCATATAAAGGCAGCTGTGCAAATTTGGAAGAGTAACGTATTTTTCCCAAAATTTCGCGCACTGCCTTCAATCGTTTGCATACAATTGCAAACGAACAATGAATTTCAGAAGTATTGCGATGAAACGACGAACACGAAGAAAAGAAATCTCGTTCGCCAAGCTCTGTCGCAAGACAGTCGCAAGGCAGTCGCTAGCGTCCGTCCACAATGGGGGAGATTGGAGGTGGCACCAAACACCACCTCTCTCTGGACGCGCGCGCGCGCACACACGCACACACACGAGCTGGAAGTAACCCTCCTGTACTACAACAGTGTGCCGTGAGAATCCTTTTCCAAAGGCAATACTATGGACAAATAGGGCACTCACTTAGAGCCGCGGAACTCTGGGCGTGCATTTTGTCACAGCGCGGCCAGCAGCGAGGCGTACGGTCGACACTTCATGTGCAGCACCAAGGGCAGATTATTTTTAAAGAAGAAGACTTTCGGACAGGGACCGGATGTTGAAATTTCCTTGCGGTAGGAAAGATTGAAACGAAACTTGCCGCGCACACTTGGAACCAGGGGCAGGTCATAGAACTTAGGGAGCACCGGTGGCCAGGAATGCTTATCGGAGATCATCCGGTGAAACTCAAAACACGCTCATTTCATCCTCACTGTGTCATGGCAAGGTGAGCAGTACTGTAATTGGAGAAAATAATACGATTGAATCCACGGACAGTTTATTAATTTTAACGAACGAGAGGGGGAAATGTCTGACAGTGAAATAAACTGAAACAACACGATTTTATATCAACTGAAATGGTTGTTAATTTTTTTTAAACGTTAACAACTGAAACCTTGCTTATTAAAAACACGAAAATCTCATAAAAGAAATTAAAAAATAAAAGCTCTTAATTAGCCACTAAGAACATTTGCAAAACGCGCAGTTCTCAAAATATATAGAACCTAAACCGTATTAAGATCTAGAATTCTATAAATAAATCAGCCCCTTTGGAAGTATTAAAATGTCAAATGGCTAAAAAATACAAAATAAAGCTCAAGAACATTTTAATCCCCAAGATGACGAAGTATATTACTTACAAAATTATTAGAAAGAAAATAATATCAAAAATTCTCTTCGAACTTATAGAAAAATTGAAGCAACAAAACCTGTGTTCTAAATGAATTTATTATTCACAACTCAAAAATTGACCCAATGAAATGTACAAACATAAATATGTACTGCAAAGAATTACCACAAATTTGATGGAAAAATACAAGAAAACACCTTCAACGAAAAAGTTGAAAAATACTAAACTTCGCAAATAGCCGCTATTCAAAAATTAAAAATCAAGAAATTATCCAAGCAAGGAAGCGACCACAAGATTTAAAACTGTAAATGAGAGAGTATCATTACTTACAAAATATTTTCAAATTTTAATCATAATTATCTTAAAAAAAGAAAACAAAAAAGTCATTCATGAACTCACCGACAAGATACTTCGATGGGGGATGTAATAATAAGCCCTTAATGGAATCGAATGCCCGCCATCTCTCCTTCTCACATCTTGTTCTGCTGAAAAACGGAAACCGTAAGCCACTGTCACTGTTATTTCAAATTTGGAAAGCTCAAGAATAGTATCCTTTTTGTAATACCAATCACACAGTAATTGTTGAAGCGGATGTGCGCTAACATGTTTGGAGAAATTTCAGCCTTGCCCTCATCATAGAAGTGATTGCCATGCACCTCGAAAGAACATGATACTTCTTTTGTTCCAAGTGGGACGAAAAAAAAACTCTACTTCCTCGATACCAGTAAGCTGAACAAAACGCCCGCCCCAACGGCCATGTACATCTCCTTTCGGTGTACAGCACCTGCGGAAGCCTCGACCGGCGCTTCGCTTTGGATCATTCCGATAGCTCGTGCCTCTCGGACTTTTCGGATGTAAGTCACAAGTGTATGATACAGACCACCTTCGTTCACTGGAATGTCATACTCCATCGAACGACCTTCCTTCAGAAGCTCCTCAACGAGTTTCTCCGGTGACGGTTCATCATTCACAATCAGTTCACCAGTGAGGCCAAAGCGCTCCACGGCACGCTTCAGAACCTCACAATATTTCCCCGCCATAACTGGTTCGACACCAGCCGTAGCACGGGCTTGCAGAACGTTTGTGATCTCCACTTGCGACAGCGCCGAAACGTAAGACCCACGATCCTGCTGATCATTTACAGGCAGTATCTTCGCAACCATTGAACGGGCCCTTGTCAGCGTGGAACGCACTCTTCCAACCCACCTCGGTCCTGCATCCGGCGGCTCTGAATCAGACGGCCGCGGGGCTCCGAAGCCCACATGCCCTTGTAGCTCGTCGGCCATTTGAAAGTGTCCAGAATCAGCAGCAATATCTCCTGCAGTACGACCATCCTTACACTTCGTGACAGGGTCTGCACCGGCCGTCAGTAGTGCGGCAGTAACATCTTGGGCACCAGCGGCACCGCCAGCGTGCAACGGTGTGCGTCCCTCACGGTCTGCTTCATGAACGTCAGCTCCGGCTTCGATAAGCTGCGAAGCAATACCAGCATGCCCGCGACGAGCCGCAAAGTGAAGCGGTGTGCGACCGGCAGCACTTTTCGCGCCAACAGGCGCACCAGCAGCTAGAAGAGATTCCACGGCAAACGAACGTCCGTTCCAAGCGGCAAGGTGTAAGGGGGTCGACCCGGCTGATGCAGACGGCCCAACAGGTACACGCTCCAGTAGTACGGAAAGGACTTCCCGAGGCGTCTTGTCTGCAGACGCAACAAAATGAAGTGGTGTCCATTTCGAGGCGCCTGTCGTGGCGGTCAATTCTGCAATTGTGGGTGGCGAAGTAGCTTGCAGCAACTTGAGAACGGCTGACCAGTTTTGCGCGGCGCACAGCTCGACCAACGAGGCTTGACGCGGCACTTTAGTCTCCGACCGCAGACGGAGTTGACTTGAACTCGGCTTTGATGTAATACCCATTGTTGGGGGTGTTTTCTTGTGTTATCCACACGCTTAGTTCTTTGTGCTTTCTCGGCAGCCTTTCTTTCCCCTTTCGCGTTCTCTCTCGCCTTATTTTCGCTCTCGTAACGCTAGCTAAAACGCAAGAAAAGCAAAATATTATATTTACAGGCAATCTCAAGCAATGGGTCTTTCCAATATTTTTTACAATGGTACTTCACTACGCAAAAAGTGAACAAAGTATTCTATGTTACTGTTAGACGACATCATTTACTTCTAGGAGATTTTTCTTTCGTCCTTAAATTTGTAGTTTGATAAATTGGTTAGAAATGTGGACTCTGCCGTAATCCTCGAAAGAGTAGGTGCAAAGAATTACAAGCGCAAGACAAAGGGTCATTTCGCCTAAATTCATATTTCAAAAGATAAAAATTGATTCCGACAAGCAATTTTGTGGAAATTCATTTCGGGAATTTTATATTTATATTGTCTCCTTGCGCAATACAGCATAGAAAGTAATTCCCTAATGCAATATTAAAATATAGTTTAAAAACTAGAGGTTCAGGGTACTAGAAAATCCCAGAAAGTTAGAATTGCTCACAAAATCCATATCAGCATAAACTGTAACAAGCTGGGGATCTTAAAAGTCTCGTCTATGTTTCTGAGAGTAAACCTATTTCTACCGTCGTTATTCGTGAATTTCCCGCCACTACTTACATATTTCAAGGAAAATAGACACTCCAAAATATTAAATAACAACTTTCAGAATAATTCGAAAAGAAATTCTATGCGAAATGCTTTTATTTTAAATACAATATACTTAAGTCTTTACGAAAATTTTCATTTATATCCTACCTATTTGATGTTTCGATAGGGGAAATGAAATTCCATAACAACGTGTTAGAAAATTTCCATCCAAAATTTCAAAAAGAAAAAATTATGCAACTATGTTCTCCAGTCCGCACGATTCCGTATTTTTATTTCAAATGTTTTGTGCGTTTAGTTTAATAGCGGTAACTAAGGTTTAAATGAATTTTAACTATTTTAAAAATTTCAGCAGTATAGACGGACAGAGGAAAATATAAAAAATAGTAAACTGAATATACAATAAGAAAAGAAAGAAGGCTACTATTATTGCATAATTTGTATTAAAATTGACTGATGATCGATTTGTGAAAATCAAAATCCTCAAAGATGAGTCCTCTTCCCTTATGATTTATACTTCTCATTTATCATGACGCCTAATAGCAGTTCAAATATTATTTCAAACATTCATTAAACATTTATTGCTTTAATATATATTTTAAAAATAAGAACAATTCTTCATCTATAAAACAAATGGAAACTAATAAATGCATTTAATAATAAAAATTATGCTTATAAAATATCAAGCTGATGCACGGTACACTGATATTAAAAAAGTGGTTTATTTGAATAATTAAAATGTTTTACATTTTGTTACATACAAATATATTTTAATTTTTGAATATAGCGTATAAATAGCAAACAAATATTTTCTTTCTGTGGTTCTAAATATATTTTTGGGTTCAAGTGAAAATGCATTATACCTATTCAACTACATTACAAAAATTGCCAACATATCAGGAGGCGGCTCAAATAATAATATTTTAGTTTTCATTTACGAATATTGCACGCTCCACTAGATAACTAAAATTACAGTTTCATTGCATACATTGAGAGCATACAAGAAGTAAAAAGTTTATAACAAAATAGCCAAATAAAAAATGAAAACACGAATATGATGAACTTCTAGAACTGTTGCTTCTACTGTAATCAAAAGAACATTTAGATAAATTTCAGAATAGGACGAAGAGCCTCAGCGTCTGGTGCATTTCTATGTATTGGGGTGACTTTTAATAGTTTTGGAGAGACGATATGCAGTACTATTCTAGAACAGTTCAACACTTTTCATATGAAGCAATAAATAATGAGCTCAATCATGACCTCCATTATGACAAAGACTTTTAATACCAAGATATGAAAAATAAAATGTAGATTTTTAACTGCAAAGATGCTAGACCCGTATCAAATCGATCTCTCACCCTATCAATAACTCTTGAGCATTGCTAAAAAACTTCACTGTTAGAATTTTGAATTCTTGGTTCAAAGAAATTTTCAACCTCGATCATTACCAAAATTTCTCATGGTGAACACATAAGGCGACAAACGGGAATAGCTCATCGAAACAATCCAAAAAAGGTATGTTCATGATGTACCACCAAGAGAAAACCCTATCATGGGCCATGACTTTGATGTCTGATCGCATTTTTCCTTCAATTGAGATCCTTTCCGTCTCTAGATGTCTTCAATCATGATGCACCTGGTGCGAAGCTGATTTTAAATCAGTCTTTCTTCAAAAGAACCATGAAATTCAAGATTTTTATATAATCCCCCCGGATAATGTGACTCACGAGCAAGACACTTTCAACTGTTTATCCTAGTGTTTAATTTCTGTCCACACTGAAATGATTAATTCAAAAGATAAGTGGAAAAAACGATTCTCTGTTTATCAAGCTTGTATTTGAAAAACTGAAGGACGTTCCGCAACTATTGTATTCGCTATATGATGCAAATCCCTGTGCTCTTTTTCAAGGTTCATGAATATGATCCATTTCTTACCCCAAGTAAAGCAATTTAAGAAAATCGGTTTAAATATCCAATTCAAACTATTCTGTCTCAGTATAAATCCAGGTTATGGCTGGCTTCTCTCCGGTCGTTCACGGAGCTATATCAAACTTCTATGTACTTCCGATGAACAAGTGTTATTAGTTTCATGTTTTCATATTTAATTCTTTCTAAACGAAAATAATATATTGGAAAAAAATGCATGTGTACTGACTCGTGGACGCATCCCTGCTTCTAATGTTCACTTTTGTGATGTTACTGTAATTGGTCTACTATGATAGTAAAATTCATTGGATCTGCTAAAACATTAGCTGCTTCAGAAGCAATTGAAAAGAAATGCTTTTTAACAGGGCATGTAAAGTTTTTATTTCAGATGCCAATCGAGGTTAAACTGGCTCTGGATTCAAAGAATTTATTTGATTCATTGACATCTTGCAGAAGTGTCAGTTATCCTTTAATCCATAGATGTATCTGCGTTATTTGATTACAGTTTGAAAAAAAGTTTTGAATAAAGTTTTATGGATCTTTGGCTCCTCGAACTTTCAGATCCCTTGACTAAGGCAAATATGTGTCTCTATTTTTGAACTATTCAGCATTCTCTAAGGGTTTAATTTGGATAAGGGACATTTCATGAATCGCTTCGCCCCAGCTCGTCTTCCCATTCCGCTCCCATTCGACTCCTTCGCCGGCGATTCTCTTTGCGCAGTTCCAGTGAAAGATTAGAGACCTCGATTCAAACCAGAATAAAACATTGCAAAATCAAGCGTCCACGTCCCCTAGGGGATCCCAATTATACACATATGATTTTTTGTAGTTCTCCTCACTGAATCCAAGATATTAAACCATTTAAAGAAGCTGGGACCGAAAAAACCGACCCGGAAGCATCACCTACATTGTGTTGAAATGACATAAGTCGTAAGTCGATCATTTACATAACCAGAACTTCAGGACAGGCCTTAGAAGTAAATGTATGGGTTTCAAAAACGGATCGCGATTGCTGATTCATTAAAAAATGATCCTTTTAAAGCTCGTAGGGAACGATTACATTTGTTTATTTCTTTCCTAGTTGGAAATGTAAAACTTTGTTCTTCACATACGATTTTATTTTTATTTGGTCGTGCCAGTTTACCGGTGCATAGTTCATTCTACTGAAGCGACCACCGGTTTGAGAATTTCAAAGGAACTCACTCGCCTAACCACCGACGGCCCATCATGTTAACCGATATCTAATCTTTATTATTCTCTCTGGTCATCATTGGTGCTTTAGCGCAACAAGTTCCTCGATATCCCCTGCAACCGGGGCTCGAGCCCAACAAATTGCACAGTATTGTAATAATTTTTCTTTTTGCAATAAATATTGCAATAATTCCTGTTCTTGCGAAAAGCATTCCAATATTTTCATTTTTTCATAAATAGTGCAATAGTTTGTGTAATTGCAATTTAATACTGCAATACTCTTTGCTTTTGCAAAAATATTGTAATTATTTTCGTTTTTTACAATAATTAGTAGAGTACATTTGTTTTTACATTGTAATTTGCGGCGATACCTACCGCAGAAAAATTTGCATAAACAAACCTTTTAGCACTATTTATTCAATAAAAACGGCTAATTAGTTACTTGTCAATTAAAAATACAGCACTATTTGTTGCAATTTTCAAGATCGAAATTGCTGTTACAAAAAAGGGTCGTACTTATTTTTTTAAAAGTTTCAAAATTTTTGCAATTCGTGGTAAATATGAAGTATTTCAATTGAACTGAACACTGTAATTATAATGTTATGAATGCTTGATCAAGAAATTGCACATTTCTCAGGTGAACAGGACGGTGCATGCAAATGGAATGAGGTCAGGATGGAAACGATCCGAGCAGAGGTTCATAATTGCGCTAAATTACAGTAAACGTTTATAAAACAACAGCGGCGGTAGGATCTATCCGACGACGGTGATGATGATGAAAGAAATACAATTTGATAAGAAACTGATTAATTGAGTTAAAATTTTAATTTCAAAAAAGTTTGAATTGCCGTATTGTTTCGTTTTGCAATAAAATTGTAATAGTTTTTCGTATTGCACTAAATATTGGAATAAGTTTTGTGTTGCAATAAATATTGGAATAAGTTTTCGAGTTGCAGTAAAAACTGGAATAAGTTTTCGAGTTGCAATAAATTACTGCAATAACTCATTGCAATTTACTGCAAGAGCAATATGTTGCGCCCGAGCCCTGTCTGCAACAGCGAACGCTCCTTTTTCTCGTCAGCCAGCTTATTAGAGTAAAAAACCACCATTCGTCCTACAATATCTGTACGATTAGCAACATTGTACGTGAGGTCTATGTAGAAAGTCTTCATCTTCTTTCCTGCGGAAAGTACCAGATGATGATCATAATATCATGATGAAGAATGATACGTTATGCTCTGCAGGTATAAACAGTTTGAAATCCTTAGTGATGTCACCCTGCGATTATCAACGCTGCTGAGGGCTGAATACAATCTCTCCAACATGTGCTGTAGAGTATTTCACCAATGGTTTTTTAATAAAAGGTCATGGGACTGCTTAAAAATACTTACCATTGAATTGATCTACAATCGGGGAAAAACTACCCATCAAATGCCAACCTTGAATTTGACCGACAAGCCAAGACCTCTGGTGCATGGTACTCCACCCCAGCGAATGTGGGAGTTGTAGGCGATTCTTGGAGCGGTTCGGCTGGAAGTCCGTTGAGTGCAAGTAGCCAGTTCCGTATTGGGATGGGCTCGCACAGAAAATCGGCGTCCGAACTAGGTGGGATTGGCGTTCGTGGTGGGCTATGAGGTGGTGTTTTAGCAATGGCATCTGTCTTACCAAGCACAAACTTGAGATCTGACAGCGATCCTTGCAACCCTGGTTGAAGTTCCTCTGCCTGCACGCCATTGCTGAAGCTTAAACTGCTCGCTTGGGGAGGAAGTGGGAACCGTTTCTCTCTCTCACACTCATCACGGACTGTAGTGCAAAGTAACGAGGCTTGAATCCGGCTGGATGAATATCCTCTTGTGTGAATGGTCTGAATATTTGCGGTTTTTGTCGGACCTTTCTGTTCTAGCCCATGGCCGGGAGGCGATTCCATTTGAACTGTCGCACCCATTGAAAATCCTTTGGCAGCCATCCTAGACTTGGACTCTGTAATTCTCAGGCCATGTGCTGAGGTCACAACGTCATGCGCTTGGTCTTTAAGATGCGTTGTTTGGGCCATATCCGCAAATGCATGCGTCCCAGACACAGAAGTAATTGCATTGTTTTGAACGTGCCGGCTCTGTCGCACGAAGTCATTCATGCCCAATTCGCTCGTTGCTCGTTTCGCTGGTTTTGGCCTTGGAGACAGTCCATGTGATTTTTCAGGTGGCCTAACGATAGAAGAACGAGGCCTCCCACGGCGGCTAAAGGTATTCCGCAAAGGCCGCGCTCCAACCATATCATTTTGAAATGCAGACATGCTGGGCACCTTCTCCACGTGAGAAAACCCACTAACCCTCGCCCTCGAAACATGAGAGGAAGTACGTAGGGTTGTGATAGGCGGGGCCGATCCCGGGGGCCGTGTCAGCGACAGCGGAGGCCGTCGCGGAAGACAATCCATGCCATGCGCTGCGGTTCTTCTGGGGACCTGTCGCCGTGCAGCACGGCTGTTCTCATCGGCATTCCGCGACAGTGGTCTGTGTCCACGCTTGTAATCGTCGTTTTCGGTGACGTCCCGGTCTCTGTGCGCGCAGACGGCGTTGTGCTGCGCCAGATCGGTGCGGAAAACGAAGCGACGAGTGCACCCGCGGTTCGGGCAGCGCATGGATGGGTGTCGTGGGGTCGGACGGCCGACCGCAAGACTCGAGATAGGCTCTGTGACGCGTCGGATTCTGGGCGTGCGTGGACGTGACGGTTGACCAGGACGGTCTTTCTGTCCGCCGGTGTCGTTGTTTCTGTCGTTCTGTTGCTTTGTGCGGGCAACGGACATATTGTAGAGTGTTCCGTTTTCAGGATATGGCAAAAATGATTTTCTCTTTTCTTTTTGTGTTAGATTTTTGGTACTGGGTACTGTCTCTGTTTCTTTTTGCAGACTGTTGGCGTTATTTGGGAGGAGAAAATGGAAGTCGAGAGAAGAAACGAAAGTAGCGGATGCTTTTGAGGAAAAGAAGCAATCACAATAATCTTGACTGTGGTGTCATGGAGAGATGAGGATTGTGTTAAGTACAGACGGCGGGGTAGACTATGGTACGTGGGCAATGGAAATGGGAGGAAATGAGGTGAGACTGATACGGATGGTAGGAGGCGGTAAGGCGGTCAT
>JAVCKV010562911.1:0-10767 GCA_032274145.1 Herpochondria borealis | reverse complement strand
ATACGCAAGACTCTGAAGGAGTCGAACCTCTATTCACCCAGGGCCGCAGCCCGGGGCTCGCAAAAAAAAAGCACAGAGCCGACGCGATTTAACGTGCCAGCTCTGTGTTATATGTTCTAATCAGGATTTAAGAATCGCTTATTCTACAACAAGCTTCCCGCTCCCAATCAAATTCTCCGTTCCAATAATTTCATAAAAGTAAACGCCACTCACCAAACCATTCCTTTGAAAATGTAAGCTGTTGTTCTCAAAGAATTCACTCCTGATGCTTCGTCCCATAACATCATAAACACGGAGCGTAGCCTCATCATATTGCTCACCCGAAATTTCGAATAATGTCGACTCTCCAAAAGGATTTGGGTAGTTCGTGATGCTTACATTTGCTACAAATGTTTCAGTAGCAGAAACAGTGGTCATAATATAATCTTCTCCAACAGTATGCCAAGCATTGTTGGTCAATACAGGAGAATTGCTATCAAAATAAATATCCGCATCATTATGAATTATTGATCCAATTGGGTTGTCAACTTGCTGCGAAATCTTAAATTTTACAAAACCATGAGAGGCCATTTCATTGACATTGCTATCCGGAAGCATAATGTTACTAAAAGTGAAAGTCAGTGCGCCATTTTCCTCAAGATTGTAAGTGTAAGGATGACTACTTGCTCCAGTTCTAATAGTAGCCGGGTTTAATAAAGGCGATAAGGTGTCTATAATAGTCACTAAGAAAGCAGTATCAGTTCCTGTGTTCTGAAAGCGGATTCTATACTCAATGTCCGTATTAGTATCAATGAAATGATCTTCCGTATATCCCTTTGGCGAGGCTACTTTATCATTAGGATCAAAAGAACCGATGTTCTCTTGGCAATCAATAGAAACCGATGGAGATCCATCATTTTCTGGATACATCGTGATGAAACCAAGGCTACTGAAAAAGGAGCTGTCACTACTACAACCTTCAATAGCTACAGAAGGCATGTCCATATAAGGATGACCAGGGATTTGCTCTACCTCCAATCGGAAGGTACCTCCTGTTGCGGGAATGCTTAATTCACTGCTTTGTCCAATCACTAACGGGTCATCAGTACCACTAAGCATTACAATTTGGTCCTCTATGACAAAATAGTTTAAACTATTAACCATATCTCCAGAGCCCACGTTAGTCGTCCTAAACAATATATTTCCGTCACTGCAAGATGCAGTCAAGTCAAGACTTGCACCAGACAGTTTGGATCATTGGGCAAGCAAATGCTATCCGGATAGATGCGTGCCTCCACACAATGGGTCTGTCCAAGAACCGTAGAGTCACAACCTACCATGACACTAACGGTGAAATTACCACATTCACTCGCCTCCAATGTCCCAATGTCAAAAATATAAGTACTTCCTACTACATCGTAGTTTGCGCTAGAACCAGTTACTGTTAACTCTGAATCAAAATCTATCTCAATAAAGCTGTCTTCTGAATCCGCCGTTCCTGAATTGCAATAATTAACATGGTAAGTATTTGGAAAACATCGTCTCAAAAATGGCGTGCCGATGTCAACGATTAAATAAGGACAATCAATGTCTTCGGTTATTGGGAAGTCCAGCGTTTCATTTCCATTAAATAAAGGAAAGTTTACAGGAGCATCTAGGACACAAGAGCTGCGATATGGATTTGGTTGAATGGTGTTGACAACATAGGAACCACTATCGACACGAAGTTCATAGTTTCCTTCTTCGTCCGTTAAGGTGAAGAAGGATTGATAGCCTGCGGCTTCCACGATCCAACCTTCATAGTTGGGTTCGCCAGTATCTATTAGGCAATTGCCATTAAGGTCTTCTGCAATGTTTCCAGAAATGGCATTGGTGTAAATGTATCCATCTCCATTTAGTTTTATGATTAAGGTTTTGCTGCTGCTTCTCAATCCTCCTAACAATATGTTTCCATCAGGATCTTCAATTACGCTATAACTGTAATCGCTTGTACCTGGTATGCCGATTTCTCTGGTCCATACATCTGTACCATCAGCGGAAAGTCTTCTCAGCGCAATGTTAGATCGGGAGATTTCATTATTTGTAGAAGCATCGGCATCCCTGTAAGTAATCAAGATGTCTCCATTCATGGTTTCTGTCAATCCCCTTCCGAAGGTGAATAAGTTGTGTAAAGTTGCGGACCAAGCTGGTTGGGAAAGCTCAGAAAGTTCTCTCGTCCATTCTAAATCACCTTCAGCAGTAAACTTAGCAAGATGAAGTTTAAGCGTATCAGTGCTTGAATAATCATAATAGCTTAGACAGTAACCATCATCATTTGTTGAAATAAGCCGTTGAACTGCTTCAACGCTAAAATTATAGGTCTCGAAGACATCCGATTCCCAAAGTAACTGTCCAGTAGGATCGAATTTCAAAAGTACAACCGTTCGGACTTCAACACCTCCAACAGTATCTGAACGTTCGGCTGTTAGGATGAGGTTTTCGTTGTCATCCTTTAACAAGTTTCCTCCCATTGCAGAAGAAGAGAAGTAGCCGTCTAGAATTTCCTCAGAAATAAAATTTCCATCTGAGTCGGTTCGCAATATAAAAACGTCTCCTTCTGCAGGGGTGGAGGGGTTGGATGCTCTACCTGCCATCGTCAGGTCTCCATTACCCATTTCTACGACTCCTCCGAGGCCGTGGTAATCAAGCTGATTATTGATATTAATCACATCACCTAAGGTGCCATCAACTGAGATTTTTCTGAGTTGTAAGGAGTTGGAACCGTTTGGTCCTCGTTTTACAAGTGAAAAAGGCCCGTCGCTGGTTTCAATCATAAAATGTCCACCTTGAGAAGTGCTCCAAATTTGCTCTCCTTCATTATCGATGTGGCTGAGTATGTCGTATCCCAAAATCATATACCCTTCAGTTGGGTGAGGGAGTATGTTCCGTGCCGCACTGTTTACCGGATAAGTTTGCTCCCAACCCTGTGCAGAAAGTGTAGTCGCAAATAGGAGGAGGCAGTAAATTAGATTTATGTAGTTCTTCATCATCATGTTTTTTGTTTTTGTAAAATATGTTTCTAGAATCGCTTCGTGAATTATAATCCAAATTTGAGGTATAATTACAGCATTGGCAAATACAAAAAAGCTGTTTTGTCTAGGTAGATTTTAATTTGGTCTATATTTTTAGGCTTAGTTTGAGTAAATAATGCTTAATTTGTCTAGGTAAAATAACAGTTAGGTAATTCGATATTATGGAGAAATCAAAGCTTTTAGCCGTTTTAGGTACATTGACTAAGAAGGAACTACGCGATTTTCGCAAATACCTCTGCTCCCCATTCTTCAATCCACGTGAAGATGTGCTGTTTTTATTTGATCATCTAGTAGAAGGAATAGCTCCCAATCAGACCCTTTTGTCAAAGGAATTGCTGTTTGATGCAATATATCCGGGGCTTCCTTACAATGACCACCAACTTAGGCAGATCAAAAGCTTTTGCTTTAAGCATCTGGAGCAATTCCTTATTCATCAGTCTTATTTTAAAGAAACGCTTAAACCTAAGATTCGTCTGGCACAAGTTTACAAGGAGCGAAATTTGGTCAAACATTTCCGAAAGAGCATCCGAGAAGTCAGAACGAAGCAGGAGCAAATTTCAATAAGAAATGCAGATTACTATAATGACCATTTTCAAATACTGTTAGAAGAATATCAATTTGACCTCAGCGAACAAAGAACCGGTGCCAAGAACTTACAGGAAATTAGTAACAACATCGATATTGCATATCTGACTATTAAATTAAGGCAAACCTGTTTTTCATTGTCTCATCAGGCTGTTTATAAAACAGAGTATCATTTTGGTCTTCTTCAAGAAATGATTCATTATATAGAGGAGCAAGACTTAGTAAAGATTCCAGCCATAGCAATGTATTATTATTGTTACAATGCTTTGACGAAACCAACCGAATTGCATTATTTTGAAAAGCTAAAAACAGCCTTGTTTAAATATGCCAGCCTTTTTCCAGAAAAGGAGATAAAAGACCTCTTCTTATTGACCATCAATTATTGCGTAAAAAGACTCAATGAGGGGAATCGACTTGTTGTGCCAGATTTACTTGATCTCTACAAAGAAGGTCTTCGTCAGGAATACCTACTAACCAATGGAGTGCTTTCCCTTTTTACCTATCACAATGTCGCAACAATGGGACTGATTCAAAAAGATTATGATTGGGTGGAACAGTTTAATGCCGATTATAAAAATCATATTGAAAAACAGTACAGGGAAAGTTCCTATAGCTATAATATGGCTCGCTTGGCTTATTCTAGGAAGAATTATGATGATGTATTGCTATTGTTACAAAAAGTAAACTACAAGGATATTTTATTCAACTTGGCGATCAAAACCATTGCATTGAAAACCTATTATGAGTTGAATGAAATTGATTTATTGGAATCTCATATGGATGCGATGCAAAATTACATCCGCAGAAAGAAAGACATCGGTTACCACAGGGAGCTTTACTTGAGTTTAATCTATTTTACCCGACAGGTTTTAGAAAGAGCAATGAAAGGAAAGTCGGAACGGAAAGCTTTGTTGGAGGAGATATTAAATGCCAAAGGAGTGGCAGAGAAGGATTGGTTGATTTCTCAGCTTAGGGATGAAGTATGAATAAATATCCGATTTGAGTTCGAAATATTTGAGCTAGATGATCTAAAAAAGCACAGATATAGCGAGTTATTTCAAGGTTTTTTTGAGAAATATAGCTCAAGTGGTTTCCACTCAAACCGGACAGTTATTTAGGCTGAATCCCTTAGTTAGAAAGGGTATTGTAGTAATGAATTAAATTTTCGAAAGAGGGACTTCGTTCTGACGCTGATGGTTTTAAAGTTTTCAAGCTAGAAAAAATACTATAGCCTTGCACATCTCGATTAATCTTCATACATTTATGTTATTCAATCCGAAGTAAGTCCGATCCAAAGACTTAAAAAATCCACGTTTATCCGATCTTTTTTTAATTGTATAATAATGCGCCGCATTAAACACTACCGCTTTGCTTTAGGCTAAGGGATGGTATTTGCTGCTAAAGCTTAAAACTAAAAACAATGAGATTGAAGATCACTCCACTTAACACTGCTCGCAGTTACAAAATCCTAAGAATTTTATTTGCTTTTTTTATTAGTTGTTCCTGGTTTCTACCAGGGCATACTCAACATTGTAACGTCGATTCCGAAATAGTAATTACTAACTTAACGCAAGGCGTTCCAATGGATAGCTTAGGGTGTGAAGGTGGCGATATTTTGGAAATTTGTTTTAAAGTCAATAATTATTTACCTACTCCATTAGATGAAGATAATTACTTTCATAGTTTGATTCCTGATTTTGGAGAGTGCATAATTCCACTCAACACAAGCCCAGAAGGAGAGCCTGGTGAATATACCCTGCCCTTTACAAATAATATGGGAACTCCCGGAAATTGGCTTTGGTTTGAGGAAGGAGTAGTTCAATATAATGACATTCCAAATGGCTATCTTCCGCCTTTCTCAGACGTAGGTGGTGGGTGGTTTTATGTAAATAGTTGGGGCTGTTCTGGGCAACTATTTGAACCTGATCCAAACCAAAGTAGAGGAGACTCGGACCCTAATTGGGGAACACAATGGGAGGTTTGTTTCTTGGCTGAAGCATTATGTGTACAAACTGGTGGCCCTATAGCTTGTGAACTTTCCTTTAAAACATTTAGTGAAGGTGAAACTGGCTGTGGTTATGGAGAGGCCTGTGTTGATGATGAACCTTGGACTTTTAACTTTGAATTGACCTGTTGCGAGCAACCAATTGTTACCGTCGTAGAAACAGAATACTCCTTATGCAGTGGAGATGTTTTTGAACTGCCAATTACCAGTAATATGGATCCGGAAACCACTTTCCAATGGTGGGTTTCTCCTGGGATTTACGGAGCCACTCCAGGTAATGGAGACCTCATTTCTGATGTACTATTTAACCCTGAATGTGTTCCAGTCACAGAGACTTACTACATTACTCCAACCTGTGCCTTTGGTTGTGTTGGAGAAGTGTTTATAGTTACAGTTACGATATCACCTAGTTTTGAAATGGACTTAGGTCCTGATCTTGTAATTTGCGCATTTGAAGAAACAGTATTGTTCCCATATATTTCATGTCCGGGTGATTATTTTTATCAATGGAGTACGGGGGAAACTACAGAAAGTATTTTTGTAGGTCCTGGTGATTATTCGATTACAGTTATGGATAGTTACGGCTGTATGATTCAAAGCGCTGAAATAGTCATTCATGAATATTACGATTATATATTCGCGAGCATTGACGCTCCAAACGGAACAGAAGTCTGTGAAGGAGATCCCATTGTTTTAATTGCTGAAGCGGAGCCCTCTTACCTTGGCCCATTTTATTATTCTTGGAGTACAGGTGAGTCAAGTCAATCCATAATACCAACCAGCTCTGGAAATTATTGGGTGACTATTTACAGTTGGGATGAATGTGCAATAGAGGGATCTGCTTCAATCGATGTAACGATAAATGAAAGGCCCGAAGTTGAAATATTTGCCAGTGCTACTAATGCCTGTCCGGGGCAGACGATCAGTATTGATGCGGAGAGCACTACTGGTAGTTATGGTGGTTGTGTGTGGAGTGATGGGTCTACGGGGCCCCAGCTCATTGTTATAGCCTCACCCGGAATCACTACTTATTCGGTGGTAATAACAGACCAAAATGGTTGTACTGGAGAGGGAAGTATTGATATTGTAGTGGAAGAAGATTTGCCTAACCCTATCATTAATTGTGTCGTCACAGAAAGCAGTATTGAGTTTTCTTGGTTCCCGATTGCTGGAGCGAATGCCTACATAGTAAATGGTCAGGAACAAACAGGAACCTCGATTTTGTTTGATGGCCTAGTTCCAAACGAAACGGTAGACATTACTGTAGAGGCAATCAACTCAAGTGGTTGTGGAAATGGCTATGCGCAAAGCGCTTGTACGACGAATGGCTGCGCTCCGCTAGAATTTCAAATAGAACCAGTAGACCTCCTTTGTCAAGAAAATGTAACAATAGAATTGCAAGCTTCTGAACCAGGAGGAAATTGGTCTGGCCCAGGAATAACCGACCCTGTTTTCGGTCTTTTCAATCCCTCGCTCGCGAATCCAGGAAATAATATTATAGTTTATGTTATTTCAATTAACGGTTGTCAGTATACCACGGTAACAGAAATCGAGGTAGAGGAGGCGCTGGAAGAGATAGTCATTGTATGTAATAGTACTGTTGATGCGGTATCTTTTTCCTGGGAGGCCATCCCAAATGCCAGTGCTTATCTCGTAAATGGAACACTACAAAGCGGTACTTCTTTTATGGTTGATAATCTGCTTCCAAACCAAGGTGCTAACATTACGGTGGAGGCTGTTAGCTCAGGACTTTGCCCAAATGTATCGGCACAAGCTTATTGTGAAACAGAAGATTGCGCGGCGCTTAGTCTTTTTGTGACTCCGGTAGCCACGCTTTGTCAAGAGGATGTAAGCATTCAATTGCAAGCTAATGAGCAAGGTGTGATCTGGTCAGGTCCAGGGATCACGGATGAATTGTCAGGGGGGTTTGATCCTGCGGTTGCTGGTGTAGGTTCAAATATTATCCTTTGTACTTTAACAAATGGCGATTGTGAATACACAGAAAGCTTGGAGATCGAAGTAGAAGCTGCATTGGCAAGCCCGATCATAAATTGTAACAGCACAATTGATGAAGTATCTTTTTCTTGGACTCCGGTTCAAGGAGCTACGAGTTATATTGTAAATGGTATTGAGCAAAATGGAACAACTTACCAAGCGAATAATTTACAACCAAATCAGGAAGTTCTTATCTCTGTAGTAGCGGTGAATAATGGAGTTTGTGGAAACACAGTGGCAGAGAGTTCTTGTGTTGCACAGGATTGCGCGCAAGTGAATTTGGCAGTAAGTCCGGTTTCAAGTCTATGTCAAGAAGATGGTAGTATTCAATTGCAAGCCACGGAACAAGATGTACTTTGGTCAGGTTCAGGCATAACGGATGAATTGTCCGGTGACTTTGATCCTGCATCCGCAAATGTCGGAATGAACACGGTAGTTTGTACTTGGTCAAATGGCGCATGTGAATACACTGTAAGTTTAGAAATCGAAGTAGAAGCAGCATTGGCAATTCCAGTTATTGATTGTAATAGTACTGTTGATGAAGTATCTTTTTCTTGGACTCCGGTTCAAGGAGCTACGAGTTATATTGTAAATGGCATTGAGCAAAATGGAACAACTTACCAAGCGAATAATCTACAGCCAAATCAGGAAGTTACTATTTCAGTCGTAGCCATAAATAATGGTATTTGTGGAAATACAATTGCACAAAGCACTTGCCATGCAACAGACTGCGCGAATGTGAATATGATTATCAATCCGATTGCTGATATCTGTGGAAATGAATTGCCAAATGGCTTGATTCAATTAGAGGCAGAGGTCTTCGGATCTAATTTGCAAGGTGTCTGGTCGGGTAGTGGAGTAGTGGATCCTGTGAATGGATTGTTTGACCCAAGCTCAGCGGATTTAGTGAACGGCGAAAACCAACTTTTGTATACGATTACAGACGCTTATTGTGAATTTAGCGAAAGCACCACTATCAATATTTACGAGGCGCTAGAGACAGAGATTATTCAAGTTGGAGCATTGAACTGCTCTGGAATCCTACCAGTACTAGTAAGTCCGGAGCAAGCAAATGTAGACTATACCTGGACAACACCATCGGGTAATCAAATTAATGAAAGCCAAATAGAAGCTTTAGAGGAAGGAGTATATAGTTTGTTGATTGTCAATAGTCTAAATGGCTGTACTGCTTCTGAACTTGTATCCCTAGTTGCAGATTTTGCTCCTCCGGTTATTGAATTAATCGATCCTCTTGAAATGCTAACTTGCGAGGTAGAAGAACTTGTCCTTAATGCTCAAAATTCTTCCTCAGGTTCTAACTTCAGTTATGAGTGGGAAGGTCCAGCAGGTGTAATTCCAAATGGGCCTAACCCAATGGAACTCCATGTGGAAGAGGCAGGAACCTACACTTTAATTATTACAGATTTGACCAATAGCTGTAACAGTACAGAATCTGTTTCGGTATTTCAAAACACAGCAGAGCCAACTGTAGAGGCCGGAGAATCGATAGCTTTCGGTTGTAATGATGAGGTACTAACCCTTAGTGGTTTTGCTAGTTTAGAGGCTGATGTTCTTAACTGGAAAGACGAAGAGGGAGAATTGCTCGCTAGTACTTTGTTGTTAGATAACAATATAAATACAAACATACTAAGCCCAGGAATTTACACCTTAGAAGCAATGAATTCCGAAACGGGATGTATAGGGATGGACCAAGTTGTCGTGACGATAAATGAAGATGTTCCAAGCGCCATTTCTACAGTAATGGAACCCGCTTCCTGTTTTGAAGAACAAGATGCCTACATTGAAATTTTGGAAGTGGAAGGAGGTGCCGCGCCATATACTTATGCATTTGAAGGGCAAGCTTTTTCAAGTACTATTATGTATCCTTATCTAAGCGCGGGTATGTATCAACTAAAGGTTAAGGATGCAGAAGGTTGTACTTTTGAGGAGTCTATTTTTGTTCCAGAAACCGAGTCGATTCATTTGGATCTTGGATCAGATATGAATCTGACACTGGGGGAGTCTGAGACCATTCGATTACAAACTAACATTGCATTAACAGATATAGATACTGTCATTTGGACCTCTTCCGAAACGATAGAATGTATGGATGAGGATTGCATGGAAATCAAATTGCAACCTAAGCACACAACAGAAGTGCATGCCATTCTAGTTCAGAAAACAGGTTGTATAGGAGAGGCCAGTATTCGGTTGACCTTAGACAAACCAAGAGATGTTTATATCCCAAATGTTTTCTCTCCGAATAACGATGGCAACAATGATATTTTTTACCTTCAAGGGAAATCAGAAGTGGTAAAAGTAAACCGTCTTTTAGTTTTCAATCGTTGGGGGGAAGTCATGTTCGATGCTGCAGATTTTGATTTGAACGATCCCACGAAAGGATGGGACGGGAAGTTGAACGGGAAGGAATTGAATCCTGGTGTTTTCATTTATCATACAGAAGTGGAATTCATAGATGGAGAAGTAGTGTTAATGAAAGGTGATGTTACTTTGATGAGGTAGATTTATTTATTTGTTAATTGATACGCTTTACTCGCGTTCTAACTCGTCCAACGGCTTCAAGCGGTTGGGCGAGTTTTACATTTTTAGACAGTTAGACTCCGTGAAAGTCATAGCGGTTAGCACAAAACATCCTCCCCGGAATACCAAACATATCCGACTTTTAAGTACTTTCGCAACTACTAATTTATAAAATTAAAAAGTAGTCATGAGAAAGTATTTGTTATGGTTTGTTCCATTATTTTTTTTCATCCAATCTGCAAATGCGCAAGAGGGAGGAACTGTTGAAACTGGGGGATTAGTGGTCGAAAAAAAGGTAGGAAAGGAAGATGATAAATTTAAAGTAAAAGCGGGTGGTGCGCTTCGGTACAATTATAATTACTCCTCTTGGAAGCCCAATCAAAAAAAGAGAGGTGGTGATTTTGGTTTTGAGGTGTTTCGCTTAACGGCAAAGGCAAGTTATAAAAAAATGGAGTTGCATTTTGATCAGCGTTTTTATGCCGCTGGTTTTGGAGGTGCCTTTCTGAAATATGGATGGTTTCAATATAATATTAATACAAATAGCCACCTGAAATTGGGACTGATTCCGGCTTATTTTGGTACTCAGCAATT
>JAVCKV010562900.1:0-10768 GCA_032274145.1 Herpochondria borealis | reverse complement strand
GGCCTTCTGGGTTCACGTAAATGAGGCCCATTTGTACGGCTGCGAGTGGGTTTGCTAGGTCGCGTTCACCGCTATAGCGTGTGTCGCCGAGCCAATCTGTTTCAGGTCCCCAATAGACGTCTTGGTCTGGTTCCCAAATATCTTCGCGTCCACCAGAAAAGCCTTGAGTCGGAAGCCCCATTGAATCAATCGCAGCATTACCCGCAAACACTAAAAGGTCAGCCCATGATAGAGCACGGCCATATTTTTGTTTTACAGGCCATAGCAAACGACGCGCTTTGTCGAGATTGCCGTTATCAGGCCAGCTATTGAGCGGCGCGAAACGTTGCGAACCGCGTGAACCACCGCCGCGACCATCATACGTTCTGTAAGTTCCCGCAGCATGCCACGTCATACGAATAAAGAACGGGCCATAATGACCGTAATCGGCTGGCCACCAGTCTTGTGACGTTGTCATGACTTTTTCAAGATCGGCCTGTAGCTCGTCCATGTTAATGGCGGCAAACGCTGATCCGTAATCGAAGTCGTCATCCATCGGATTACCCGCAAGCGGGTTCTGATGAAGCATTGAAACGTTTAACTGATCAGGCCACCAAAGGTTATTGGACATGTCCCAAAACACTGCATTATCGGGTGTGCCGCCAGACATTGGGCATTTGCTTTCAGTACTCATAGTGTCTCCATTTACAATTCAATAGAATTAATATGAATTACACCTATCAAGATATTATCGAAGTTTCCAATAGTTTTACCCTTACACTCTCATTGGTAAAATCAATGATTTTTCTACAAACTATCGGTTTTAACGATTACAATAGTATCCTCTTAAAGAGGGTTAGTGAGATCAAACACAGCACGGAAATCGCGGGTTTCCCGTGTCAGTTCATACTGAAGTGTCTTACCGGGCGTAAGTTCGAACGCCCAAACATTCGTAATTGAGACATCCAAACCATTCGATTTAAAAACCTCAACCGTCAAATCATCAGCAGGGAATTCAACACGCCATGTTTGACCCGTCAAGGTTGGGGCGGTTTGGGCTATGCCGCCGTAATTTGTTACAGGATCAAGTGAACCCTCTTTGAGTAAATGCTGGTGACGCAGTTCAAGCTTATCACCCTGCTCTGTTACAAACCACGTACGGCTTTTATTAGACCCGACCGCCAGAGGCATAGCGATTTGACCTGCGACGTCGCATTGTATGGGCCCGACAATTAAAGCTTCGGAGCGCCAATCGGCATCTTGCGGGTCTTGGCTGACGACTTCGCCGCTATAGGTTTGACCGCATAATTCGCCGAACGCTAGGCCCATATTTTCAGTGGGTGCAGTGCAAGCAACAGTAAGACTCAACACTGTCGATAAAGCGAGGGTATTCAATAAAGGATTTTTTCTCATAGGACATTATGCCAAACCCTAAAGGGGATTGCACGCCTGAAAATTAAAAAAGTCTCTGCTGCTTTGGCTAGAGCGAGGCTCGTCCCGCAATCACAACACCGACTATGATCAAAGCACTGCCAAATAGGAATTGTGGATTGAAGACTTCTTCATGGAAAACGAAGGTCGCAATTATTGGCACGATAACAAAGACAAGCGCGTAATATGTAAAGGCGCGAGAGAGCGGCATATAACTTAGAATATAAACCCACAGGAATGTCGCAATAGCGTATAATGACAGCGTCGCGATAAATTCAAATTTCGCCGACCATAGCCCCGTCAAAGACATATCGGCACTCAATTTATTGCCTACAAATTTAAAACCTGATTGCCCAAGCGTTAGCAACAAAACAACGATGATAGGTAGGATAACCGTTTTTAAAAAATTCACGCGCTTATGTCTCCGACATATGTTTAAGCCGCTCTATTAGCATAGGGACATTAACAAAATGACGAATAGTCTTCCAAACGTGAACCCTGCAATCGGCTACATTTCCTTTTTAAAGACAGCGTCTATAGCAATTCTATCAGGGCCAGAGGCAATAGCGACTTTTGAAGCGGCCTCTAATTTTAAGAGCTGTTCTGCTAAAACCTTACGGTAGTCAAGATTATCGGTTGATTGGATAAGGTCCGATAAAACGCCTCGCATGTTAAGGGTCGTATTGCGGTCAGCCGCAATGTAGGCGCGTGATGAATAAAATAAATCATAACTGCAACGCTAAAAAATGTCATGATCATGGCGACGACAAATGAGAAATTCGGCAAAAAAGCTTCCGCGGAGCCTTCAGAAACACTCTGTTCCGTACGCGAAGCATGCAAAATCAAAAGACAATAAATGAAGGTGGAAGTAAACGTGCCTAAGGTGACTTGATTGCCACGGTCGCGCATGAAGTTACCAATAAGGCGTGGACCATTTTGGCCAGCGGCGCTCGTCACAGCCACCATAGTAATAGAGTACGCAACAGCCGCGACGGTCATCATCGACCCCGCTATTGTCGTAAGAATAGCCTCTGACCCTTTGGCGGTGTCCGCATAAAACAGTCCTAATTTTGTTGATAATTCATATCCGTATTCTTGGTCGATATGAATAGATAAAAGCGCGAGAAAGCAGGCCCCGATGGCCATAAGGCTCGGAATAAAATAATAGCTACGTTATAAATCCTGCCATGCTTTTATCAGTCGCGCATTCATTCAGAAGGCTCTGCTATTGAAGCGTCAGACGTACCGCCTTTTCCCATCACGATCTCTTTCTTTTCCTGTTCAATAGCGCGGTAGCGTGGCTTTGGCGAAACGCCTTCTTTTGGTGTCCGTCAGCCTTCGCGCTGAGCGTTTCTATTACCATCACGTTCTTCGGTTTGGTCATGGAACGGGTGAACACGCGTATTATAAGGCATGTCGATACCGTCTAACCCGCTATCCACTCTTCCCAAGGCCATTGACGGATTTAAGTCAATTGTCCAGCCTTATCCGTGGTGGGTAGTTTTGCAGCAGTATTTTGTATCATTTTCAGTCCTGTATCGCGTTCGGGCTTTGCGGCGTACTTTTGAAGATATAATTTCACGTAAAGCTAACGCGGACAAACCTAGCCGTTCCAAAATTTATAAATTAAGGAAGAATCAAATCCGTGAACGCATTGCCCTGATACGCATCAGGCGTGCAGTGCACCCAATAAAAAACGCCGTAATGTGAATGACGGCGCTATCAGTATTTTATTCTCTTTGAATTATAGCGTCTTATTCAACCGTGATGTCTAATTTCATCTTTGGATGAATAGCGCATTGCAGTTGATACTGTCCCGTTTTATCAAATTTTACTCGCGATGTTTCGCCTTCTTCCATAGAGCCTGAATCAAAATTTACGTCATCTGATTTTACAAAAGCGTGATGGAGAAAGATATCATCATTAATGATTTTAAGGCTTTCACCTTTTTTGATTGTAACAGCCCCCGGAGCATACGTTCGGTTCTTTTGGGATATAACCTTTTCTGTTCCAGCCTGCGCCCAAAGACCAAGAGGGAAGAAAACTGCGCTAACACAGATAGATTTAATCAACAATGAACGTGGCAACATAGTGGGACCCTCAATAGCTATGCTGCCTTCTTAACAGGTACAGATTTCGCCTTTGTTAACCCTGGGAAGATCAAGCTAACGCGCGTACCTTTTTCTAGTTTAGACTGGATCATAAGCTTTCCGTTATGGGTTTCTATCAACTGACGCACAATCGAGAGTCCAAGGCCTGCCCCCTCATATTGACGCTTAAATCCATTATCCACTTGAACGAAGGGGTCCTGAATACGCTTAATATCTTCTTCTGCGATACCAATACCATTATCAATGACATCAATGCGGACAGCCCCGTTACGGCCTATGTCCAATACGATTTTAACCGCGCCGCCTTCATCGTTAAATTTGATTGCATTAGATACAACATTCAAAATAATTTGGCGGATTTTTTGCGAATCGCCGTGGATGAAAGCTTGCGGATTATCATCTCTGAACAGTATTTTTATAGATTTTTTATGAGCGTAAGGCGCAACGGATGAAACACACTCTCTTACAAGTTCAGTGACGTTCAAGTTTTCCATCATACTGGTGACTTCATTGGCTTTTTCACCGTTTGCAATACTCAACACATCTTTCACGATACCCAGTAAGTGTTCCCCACTTGAAGAGATCAACCGAGCCATTTCAACATAGCGGTCATTCCCAATAGCCCCGAGAGATTGTGCGTGAATAATATCAGAAAACCCGATCACAGCATTAAGGGGGGTACGCAATTCATGGCTCATTGCCGCGAGGAAAAGAGATTTTGATTTGTCAGCAGCTTCCGCTTGCTCTTTTGCAAACAAGAGGCGCTCATTACGTTCTTTGGCCACTGAAATATCGGTCCAAATGATAAGGCGCCCGCCCTCTTTTGTATCCGAGGCATTGACTCTGGCCCAACGGTCATCTTTAAATTTTATTTCGCGATCCGTATGAAAATACTGACACTTATCATTTTTGGAGACACCATTTTTATTGAAAAAATTCGTATAAAGGCGACCGTGTAGATCAATTTCATTCAAAGCCGGGAAAAGCGTGTGCACCTGCTTATTCGCCACAATGATACGGCCATCCTTATCGGCGAGCAGAATGGCATCTTTGGAGTTTTCCAGAGATTCTGCCAAACGGGTTTGAGCCACAGAGCGCAGATTCTGCTCTTGTGACATCCTGTCTTTAAGATTACTCTGCATTTGAGACATCGTTTTCAAAAGCGCACCTGTTTCGTCGTCTCCGCCGCTTGGAATTATCACTTCGAGATTACCCGCGGAGATCTTTCGGGCCACTTCCGCAGCCGCTTTGAGTGGATTAGTAATCGTAACCGCGACCCAGCTTGAGAGTAATATGGTTGTGAACATTGCCACACTGCCCGCAATTAAGCTGTAATGTTTAACCTTGTCCATTTCGGCCAAAGCGGTTTCTCGGTTACGAAAGCTTTGATTGGTTTGAAGTTCAATCACAATATCAAGATTGTCAGCTATTTTACGGGCTATCGTGACCGCTTGAGGGTTTGCTTTTGCAATACCCTCATCATTCAAAATCAAGGCGACCCAACTTTCCGTGAGAACATCAACCTCATTGAAGAAACTCGCCGCTTTTGGTGCGATAGAGCGTTCACTTGCGACAGTAATATCTGACTTGAAATCATCCAATAAGCTGGCAATTTCGTTATATGTAGCGTCGTCACCTTCTTTTTCTTGCAAATGCGATTGCAAAACTTTCATTTCAATTTCGCTAAAGACCTGACCCGCAGAACGCGTATAATTGATAGCCATAAGCGGGCGATCAAAGGTCTCTTTAACGACAGAACCTGCATTGGAAATTGACACAAAGGCATAGCTACCCAGCAAGGCTATAATCATCGTCATCGCACAGAATCCAAAAAACAATTTGGACCGTACAGAAATCAAAACTTTGAAAACATTATACAACATGGATGGGCGCTAATTTCTTCCATCTTGGTGGATGTGCAGACTTACAGCGAATCTCTGCCGCCCCAGCAGAGGTACGAATTTGCTTTTCGCGAAACCTATCCACACAGATGTTAAACACGATTTATTCTTAGAGCGTTTCAGTTAATAAAAAATTTCTCAATCAAGGGTTTTAACACAGAAGCCCTGAAAACACCCTTTTATGACTGATTTATGCAGGTTTTACGGCCTTATTAGCTCTCACAGCCTATGGGGGCTTGATTTTGACCAGAGTATAAAAAACAAAATCAAAGCCAAGCTAATTTCAGTCAAGACAATCATACCCAGCCAAAGACTTGGAATTGACGACGTCCCCATCATGCTGATCGTAGCACTCATACCAAACAATGCGATTAAAAATACAATATAAGCTAACCACCGCATATGTCGATACAGGCCCCATGCCAGAAAGCCGTAAACAACACCGACAAGCACAAACACCATCGCGTCTGGGGTAAATCCAATAATTAAAAAGACAAAGAAATGTAGGATGGCATTAAGCGCCATGAATGAACCAGCATTTTTATCAGTCGCGAAATCCATGACAGGCCTTACAGGTTTACGGTATGCAATATGTTTGTACCATACCCCTTAAATCTTCAGGATTGATTACGACTTAGACATATTGAATTTGACATGACCAGCGTTTCGCGCATGTCATATAGGTAAATGTTTGCCCGATCGGGTAAACGTTCACTCGGTTCATGCGTTTCACCCCCCTACAGGTCGCCTGTTTCATGCCTCATAAACACGCAAATACGGACATATCTTACGCGGATTGCGCAAAGACGTTATCTGTTTCAACAGCGTCGATTTTAAACTGGGTGAAGAACGGGGAGCTTAAATCAAACCGACGGGGCTTTGTTGACGCGCAATCCCTTAAGCACTTTAAAAATCAAATCGCGGGTCAAACCCGCCTTCATTCACGCGCGAACAAGCTCTATCGGAAAAACGTAAAACCAGCAGAGACACCGCCTTCGGTTTCCCCCGCCCAAGACAGTGAAGACCAATCGAAAGCGTATGAAAATAGGCTCGGCGAAGTCCTGCAAAACAAAGAAGGCATCTATTACACCCCTGCCAATATCATTGACGCAATGCTGGCCAAAATACCTGGAGATGTTTCGGACTTATCCTTTCTTGATCCGTGTTGCGGGACAGGAAATTTTCTACTCGGCGCGCTCAGGCGAGGCTTTAGGCCAGAAAATGTTTACGGACAAGATTGCGACTTAGCGGCCTTAGACATCGCCAAAGCGCGTGTTGAGAACATAATAGGTCAGACTTATGACACCCTCTCATGTGGTGACTTCTTAAGCACGCCTCTTGATACAGGAACACAGCATACGGGGACACAGCACTATGATGTCATTGCCACTAATCCGCCTTGGGGTAAAAAATATACTTATGATGAGAAAAAAGAATTCGCCCAGCAGTTTGGTCTGACATCCCCAATTGGGTCATCGGCCCTCTTTAGCTTGCGGGCAATAGAACGCGTAAAACACGGCGGTTATGTCGCCCTGCTTTTACCCGAATCTTGCGTCACGATTGCAGCTTTTGAACCCTTGAGAAAACGACTTTTAAACTACCGAATTTTAAACCTGCAAGATCATGGACGCGCCTTTGCGGGCCTCATGACAAAGACGCAGTCCATCACACTCTGTAAAACGGACGCCATAGACGCAGACAGTATTGACTGTCATGCCAAAGGGCAGGTCTATAAGAGACCGCGCGCGAGTTTTGTAAAACAACCTAAGTCTATATTCAATTTCACAACGCGTCCTGATGAAGTCGATGTCATTGACCATGTGTTTAAACAACCGCACACGACCCTTAAAGATAAAGCCGTCTGGGGTCTTGGAATTGTGACAGGCAGTAATAAAACCTTATGCAGAGACACACCAGCAGTCGGAGACGTCCCCGTTTATAAAGGGTCAAATATTACGAAGACAGGATTGAAATCCGCTAAGCTTTATCTTGACCCAGACTTAACTCAATACCGCCAAGCGGCCCCGCATGCTCTGTACTTTGCTAAAGAAAAGCTCATCTATAGATTCATCAGTAACCGCTTGGTCTTCTACCACGACACCCAGCAACGGCTTATTTTAAACAGTGCCAATATGCTTGTGCCAGAAGATGGCTTTCCGCTGACCCAAGCTCAACTTTGTTTTTTACTCAACACTGACCTAATGAGCTTTATCTTTCAAAAGACATTTGCAACACGAAAAGTTCTAAGGTCTGATCTGGAAACTCTGCCGATATTCCATACGTTTTTCACACCGAAACTAGAACCAATAGAAGATAATTTGCTGACCCATCTTGGATTGATAAAAACACAAAACGGTTACGCGGTCGCCTAACGAGTCCTAATACTTTTCAAGCTGTTCAATCAGAAGATCAAAGAAACCATCCGCGTCCACGGAATGCGCCCACCGGCAATTTTTTTGCAAATCCATGCCGTGCCAAAAATCAACCGCCGTGTGGCCGCGTGTCAGGTCAGAATCACACTCTACGCGGATGTTGCATTCTTTAAATTCAAACAGTTCAGGCTTTAAAATATAGGCCATTGTACACGGGTCATGCAGCGGCGCACCGTCCGTTCCGTATTTATCAGAATCAAACCGTCCATAATGTGAAAGCAAGTTATAGGCGGCATCGGCAACCGGATTCCCAACGGCTTTGATACGCGCGAGCACAGGCTTGCTTGATAAAACTTGATGCGTCACATCCAATCCAAAAATCACGAGCGGTACACCCGACTCGAAAACGATATGTGCCGCCTGCGGATCGACATAAATATTAAACTCAGCCGACGGCGTTATGTTTCCACCTTCGCGCAGAGCGCCGCCCATCAAGACGATTTCAAAAATCTTTGACGTTATCTCAGGCGCTATCTCAAACGCTTTCGCAATGTTTGTAAGTGGCCCTGTCACGACAAGCGTAATCGTTTTGTCACCCGCTGCCTTCAACGTCTCTATGATAAAATCAACGCCGTGCTGTTTTTGCAAAGGTGTTTTCGGTGTTGTAATTTCAACACCGTCCAGACCCTCACGGCCATGGACTTCCTCGGCCGTCGCCAAAGGATAATGCAACGGCTTATCGCATCCCGCATAAACGGGAATATCTGAGCGGTGGGTCAAATCGCATAATAAACGCGCATTACGTTCAGTCTTTTCAAGGGATACATTCCCCGCTACCGCCACAATCCCAAGAATGTCGCAATTCGTACGGGGAGCGTTCGATAAAAATAAATTAATCGCGTCGTCCTGCCCTGGATCACAATCAATAATCAGTTGGCGTTTCATATCAGTCTTCCCTCGCTTAAGAACCTCATACCGACACCTACGCTAAATTCAAACGAAGAATTGAAATCTAGCTTAATTTGACTTAGGAGCTATCTTGCAAAACTGGCCTGTGAATTATGCCCGTATAGGGATGACGGCAGTCAATTGAGAAGAGTATATGGAAAAAGTTTTTGTCAGCGCAGAAGACCTGCTTCAGGACTCGTTTGAGCTTGCTTTGCAAATTTTTGAAAGCGGATACCGCCCGAGCTTTATTGTCGGCGTGTGGCGCGGCGGGACACCGGTCGGCATTGCTGTGCAGGAAGTCTTAGAGTTGTTGGGCTGCCCGACCAATCATTTTGCCATTCGAACATCATCTTATGGCGGCGACATGAAGCAAGCAAAAGAAGTAAAAGTCTTCGGCCTTCAACATATGGTCGACACGATCAATGCGGATGATCGCCTTTTGATTATTGACGATATCTTTGACAGCGGCCGCTCTATTGACGCCATTATAAAAGCCCTTGGCGAAAAGTGCCGCCTGAACACACCGACCGATATTCGTGTCGCCACAGTGTATTATAAACCAAAGCGTAACCAAACCGCGCGCACCCCTGATTTCTATTTACACGAAACAGATGCATGGACCGTTTTCCCCCATGAATTGCAGGGTTGCGATGTTGATGAATTACGCAAAACGAAAAATCTACCCGAGCGGTTTTTTAATCTCCTCGCTAAACAGAGCTAAGAACCATCTCCACTTGACGGCGGGTTGGAATAGAAATTTGCGCGCCTAACCGCGTCGTGGCTAAAGCCCCTGCTGTGCAGGCGAACTTGAGCGCCATTTGCGGCGATTGACCTTCGGTGAGTGCCAAAGTCAAAGCGGCACAAAAACAATCGCCTGCTCCCGTTGTGTCAATAACGTCAATCTTGGGCGGCGTTGCTTTCGCAATTTCTTGCCCTGCTTTTTTTAAAATGGCTCCGTCCGCGCCGAGCGTAATCGCCACGAGTCCATCGAAACTTTTTAAAACGTCTTTATAGGATTCGTACTCTCCCGCATTCACAATAACTAGGTCTGCTAGCGCGATTACTGATTTTGCATCATCAGTCACAGGCGAGGCGTTCAAGGCTTTAAAACCTTTAAAAGCGCTAAAGGCCGCGTGAATAGTTTTGAGTGGAACCTCAAACTGACTAATCATGGCGTCCCCTTGGATAATGGGTAAATCGTCAGGCTCTAGAGCGCCGTTTGCGCCGCTTGCGACTGCGATCTGATTCTCACCATTTTTTGAGACATTGATAAAGGCCAACCCCGTATGGTGATCACGCTTACGAACAAGGTGCTTCAAACTGACCATCTCTTCTTTCAAGAGCTCTAACGCTTGGTGGGCATAATCATCTTCGCCAATCGCGGCCAATAGTTCAACATAGCCGCCAAGGCGTTTCACGCCGAGCGCCACATTCGCGCCTTTACCCCCAGGCAAAGCCTCATAAGACCCGCCGCCAATTGTTTCCCCCGCACGCGGGAGTGCGTCCGTTGTGATAATCAAATCTAGATTAACAGAGCCGAGAACAGATATTTTTTTCAAACTTGGCATAATATAATTCCAATCGCAAAAGCCCGTCACATGCGTGCCTGCCCACAGACATTGCCTTAAATCCCGTTTTCAAGAAACTCAAATCGTGATATTTATACGGCATAATTTGAAGGCGCCGATTCTCATGATCCAACTGACACCCATAAGTTTTAAACTCTGGCAGCAAGACAAGTCCGCCTTTGCAGAAGCTTTAGGGGCATCGTTTACAGAAACGGGGTTTGCTGTCATTTCCGATCACACAATACCCAAGCCCGTAATCGCGGCGGCGCAATCGTCTAGCAAAGACTTCTTCGCCCTCCCCACGAAAACGAAAGAGAATTACGCGGACGCAGCGGGCGGGCACCAGCGGGGCTATAGCCCCTTTAAATCAGAGAATGCTAAAGGTCGCGCCGAGTCAGATTTAAAAGAATTCTGGCACACTGGCCGAAACCTTCCACTAGATTCGCCCTATCGTTCCG
>JAVCKV010562889.1:0-10769 GCA_032274145.1 Herpochondria borealis | reverse complement strand
TTTATCCGGGTTGGAGACCACATGAACCTGTCCGGGATGCTGAGGAAGATCATGATTGACTTGGTGGGGCGGACGAGTCGGCCTTTGGAATTGGCCACCACGTCCACCTCCACGTCGACCACGTCGACCAACGCCGTATCCGTAGGGTTCATCGGACGAGGACCAGGTTCGGGACCAGAATTCTTCATCGACTGCATCCTTTGCTGGTACCAGTCCTTCAGGAGAGGGTTCACCTCTATCTGATGGAGGTAATACTTGTACGCAAAGTATATGCGCTGAGAAGCAGAGAGGTGGGGACATGTTAAGGTGCTTTGGCCACTCTCGCGACAACTCCAGCAGTTCAACTGCCAGTAGTCGCTCGGAATGACCGTCTGGGCCGCCTGAATATGGGCCTCCGTGAGGTCCGGAACATCTTCAAATGCGCCCATCACGTCACGGTTCTCCGAACTCATCTCTCTGGTCGCCTTCTTGATCTGCTCGTTGGTCAGTACCAGAATATCCCCAAGCTGGAAGGCTGTGTCAACTACTTCCGTAGGATCCATCACCTTTTCCTGTGATCCGGACGAAGCAAAGACGAGAGTGATGAGTCCGACTTCTTGATTGGAACAGGATGCAGAAACATGGTAGGGTTCCTTGCTGTACGGGGCTGGATTCTTCCGGCAGGTTGGTGAGAGCGTGGGATGGCAGCAGCTGACTGGGCCCTCTGAGCTTCGGCTTCCGCGAAGGCGGTCTGACGAACAACAATCAACTGTTCCGATCCTATGCGTGCATGTTCTTCATCAGTCTACCGTTAATGCTCTCTCCAACCGCAACCCAGCACCGCCAAGACAGCTTATGTAGCGGCTGGGAGCGCGCCCAAGGTGGGGCGGGTGGCCCAGAACGGCCCCAAAGGCAAAAACCCTAACACTAACTACACAGAGTGCCACTGGCACTTACAGTACCCTCCATAAAGCCGAGTGCATTAACCTAGACCTCCTCAGATAAGGTATTGTGCCCTAACTGTGAGCCTAACATTCAACCGTAGCACCCAACAAACGAACCACCCAACCCGATCAATCCGCAGCCACGACACTCCATAGTAGCAGAGTAGCGAAGTGGCAGAGTTCTTAGAGTCACCAGAGTGTGCTCGGCGCGAGTGGCGGAGTGGCGAAGTGGCAGCCGATTCCGACCACCTGGGATGGACGTACACGTGTCGATTTTTCCAACGTCGGTGCGCGGCCCCCTTTGCGCCGTACTACAACCTGGTGATGCAGAACAAGCCACTCACCTGTTTACATTAAAATCTCTCATTCTACTGAGTGTTTCATGGCACTAAACAGGAACCATAGTAGGAATGTTTTCAAATTATTCTGAATCTATATGAAAATTGGGGGATGAATCCCAAAGGTGCGTTATGTCTATGTGTTCTATTTCTGACACATGGTAGGTACCCTATTCGATAAACTGTAGAAAGGACCATTCTTCATTTAAGTCTGAATTTGGAAAGCTACAGAAACCTTTGGCAGTATAAAGGGACTAATCGTTCATTCTCTATGAAGAAGGTAATATATTTTGAGCAGGTGGGTTCAATTTATTCTATGTTCTGCTAAGCAGTGGCAGTGTAAATCTAACGCAAAGCACGCAACCGATGTAATTTCTCACATTTTCTCTTGACTCCTCATTCCTATTCTTGCGTTTTCCAATGCATGGATTCGGGAGCACAGGACCATGGTTATGGCAGTTTTGCTTGATCATTATCCAGGGTGTCGTACTAGAACCTTGATTTTTGAGCTTGAACTGCAACATCTTCGCCTTAAAACCTCGGGGATACCTAAAGCAAAGGAATTTATTCTGCTCATTTAATAAGGCACCATATGAGCTTGGCCTTGCGCTTCGATTCTGAAAGTGTTCCATGTTTTCCCTTAATTTTTCGCGATTCTCGGACGTTTGAAGGACTGGTTTAGTACGGGCATAAGGGGCCCGCAGACCGGACGACGGCTATCCCTACACGTGTGACCACCCACGGTAACCGAAAATCCCGCCACCACCCCGCCACTTCGCCACTCGGCGACACGGGTGGCAAAGGCATACAGTGCGCCGTGGGTGGTCCGCTACTCTGCTACTCCACCACTCCGGGGTGCCACGACCGTCGCCGATTGGCCCGGCCGGATGGGTCATCTGTTGGTTGGCGGCGTCATATCTTTGGACGACATGTAGTGCAGGTTGCCCTATTTATTATTTGTAAGTTAAGGCGGTTAGCGCTGGGGACGGTTACTGTAAGTCCTGAGGTTCTCTGTGTAGTTTTTAGGGTTTTTTGCCCTTGGGTCGTTTTTGGCCATGAGCTCTACTTGGGCGCTTCCCCAGCCGCTATATAAGCAGCCTGGGTGGCGCCGGGTTGGAGGAAGGAGACATGAACGGAGTATGAGAAGTCTAACCCCCAAATAAAGCCTATTTACACGTCTTTCTTCTCCTTTTTCCCGTTGCATTTCTCCCTTTTCTTCTCTTTTCTGGGGTGGTTGTTTGTGCCTCCGAATCGGACGCTCACAGCACCGCGCGAATACATCACGCACGGCCACACGTTTCAGTCGCCCCTGTTCGCACAGCCTGCTCCCCCGCGCTCAGCTCTACCACTATTTCCCCCTGTGTGCACGCGACGGTAGTGAGCTACCACGTCGCACTACGACTGGAACTCCAAACTGTAAGAAATTTTCGGCTTCGCATGGTATACTGCGTTCCATCGATGCGACGGGTGCTGCAGCCGGCGCATGCCGGTCGCATTTCGTGTAAATTTCCAAATCAATTACCGATTATGTAGCAGGCGTTGCATTTTGGAGAAACCCCAAACGTTGCTGCGTTATGAAGACTATGACGTCTTCTTCTGTCATGCGCTCGCCCTTCTTGGAATATACATGCTCAACACACTTGAAGTACAATCTGACAGCAGCTGTGCGGTACATTTCTGATACAATCGATTGACCCTCTTGTGATTCCACTCCTTCCTACGAGAATGCTGGAATGTTACCGAAATGAGCGGTATGTGACACAATTTCTGCAATTAAATAGAAACCGCAGCTATGTTTTTCTTTCTGCTTGGCAAACTTCATGACGTCCTTCATTTATTTTGTATCATACTGCACCTCCCATGGCGCAATTGGGAACAGGCCTTGCATCACTTCTTTCATGTTCTTCAGGACAAGTAGTTGAAATCCCTTGCTTGGTACAGCATAAAAGCTATCACCCCACGAAATCTTTCAATTTTTATCAACCACGGCCACACGCCATTGTAGTTCATGCGTGACACCGGCGATGTACGTGACGCGTGGATTTCCAGACGAAGAGGAGGCCCACGCCTGATTTCCGATTCTATCTTTAAGCTGCCTTATATTCTCTGCACAATTGCTTGAATTGTTCGAATTTTCTGTAGAAACCAACAGGCAGGACGTGACGGGCGTTATGATACACGTACTTTCCTTCAAGTACATCTCCGAAACAGCCGCTAGAAATACAGCATCCGTAGCGAACTTTCCTGGGGCTGCATAATCGATTCAATTGGACGCCGACCCTTGATGATGAGATGACCCTCGCAAGAAACGAAGAACTTTGGTCACGTAGCATTTTACAGCTGCTGATACTTGAATATCGTACTTCTTCAGCTTCCTCAAATTGGTCTCAATTTCAGGAGTGTTTAAGCGAGATGAGAAACGGTGCAGGGCAGGAATCTGACTCGGGTCTTCAAAAGCGAAACAGGTTAATTTGACAGATGAACCACGAACAAAGCAACGCAACGAAATTGAAAGAGGTTGCTAATGTTCGAATTTTATACTCTCAAAACCTCTTTCGGCATTTTTGCGATGCAGTACAACTGATTTGCTGACTATTTCGGGCGGGGCAGCACGACGCACTCTGTAGCATGTGGGAATGGTGCTTTTTATGATACATGAAAGGTGTGTGATATAGTAGAGCTGATTGGTTGTGCAACCCCAGCGTGTGACATGAGCTGACTATTCCGTACTTGAATGTTGTGCAAATCTTGAGCACTGATGCGCGTGAGCGCAAGAACAATCCCACACAAAACCCACAGAAAAAGCAAGCAATTGCAACGAAGGGTGTTCGAGGACCCTCTTTCGATGTGGCTTAGGGAGTTTGGTACAGAGTGACGCGAAAGCGTCGGGTCCCAGAATTGTCCGTGAGAACGGATGAAAAGGAGAACAACAAGCCAGGTGACTGGCCGAGGATAGGGCAACAGGACCGGACAGGACAGGTCGTAGGACGTGCGTCTGAGGGCACGGAGACGGTTTGAGCCGAGGTTTCTTTCCGTAGCAACAAGACGAACCCGTAAGGGTTATGAGGTTGAGGTCGAAGGTGGCAAGGCGGAAGCGGTGAGGCGAAATGGGATGCCGCAGTGATTAATATCGTTTGCCCGAGTTACGAGCTCCAGCCGAAGTCTGTCGGGTACAGTAGCTTGACTGGCACGTGAGTGCTCTGGTGTGGCGTTTAGTGGGCCCTGAAACGGAGTGATCGGTTCTACGCTGCAGTAGCGCAAGAAACACGTAAGTACAGGAGACTTGGCGAAGACCGTCAGGTACGGTATCTTGCCGAAGTACACTTCCGTGTGTTACGCTCTGTGCCCAGAGATTAGTGAACTATTCGAATGTTTTACTTCTGACCCAAGGTAAGCTTCTTCCCCCTCCTTCTATAAATTACCGCTAACGCGACTGCATATATACTACCTCCCCTTACCAGGCTAAATCACACTAAATTATGGAAAGCCGTGCAAACGGCGGAGGTCACTGGGCTACCGTATCGCTGACCAGGGAAGTTAAAATGAACTGCCTTTCCCGGCCCGACGTAGGTTGTGGTGAGCTCGGCTCAGGAAAAACAGCGCGAGCTGTGCCTTTATCCCTGAACAGGTAGGCGAGCCAAAGTATCTCCGTGGTATTCCGATTGCTCGGTGTTTGTATAGAAATAGCAGGCCAACTTGCACTCAATGCAATTTGGCCCGTGAAAACATCTTGGCCCGTGAAGGCGGTGCTGTACGGGCAGTACATTATGCCGATTGCTCGGTTTGGGTGTAGAAATGGGGCCGATTTGCAGGGATGAAAATCGACCTAATTTCGGGTTGAGAAATCAATGCCAAATTAAGGCCAAAAGCGTAAATTCATTGCTGCACTGCCGGTTGCCCGGCACAGTGGAATTCGAGCTAATTTGCAGCGATGCAAATTATAAAATTCAAGAAGTCGGGCCTGATTAAGGCATTTTGGCATTAAATATCGGTGTGACGCGCGAGCGTGAAAATTGGTCTCATATGACTCGAAATCACATATGAATTCGATTTCATGTCATGAGGCACATACGCTTTCGCGTGAATATTTCACCACAGTGAACTTTAAGCAATTCGTGCCACGCAGCGCACTGTAGCATTGCGAAAGTCCATATCATGGCCCTCTACACAACCCTGCCGCCTGTGTATATTGATCTGTTTGGAAAGTGTCGGATAAGAAATTTGATTACATTATGTTTACATTTTTGTGATGCAGCAAGTAGAAAAAATATGATCCAGAGGCAGTCAATTGGATATGCTATGCAAACATGAAAAAATTACTATAGCGGCGGAAACAAAAACTTCACTTCTTTTTTGAGATTAATTTTTCAAGGGATGTAAGGTTGATTCTACGCTTTTCCATATCCCATTTTTCCTTAAAGCTTTTACATGCAGCATTCCAAGCCCTGTTGGAACCAACTGTGAAGATATCTGAAATTTCTTCATTGCACACAGAAACTGCACATGGAAGCCTTTTAAATCGTAGGTATGAGTACTTCTGACCTGTAGATGTCCATTTGTAATCCTCATATCCTCGAATTAATGTTTTCCTGTTTTTTGCAAAATCATACAAATGAAATGCTTTGTAACCCCTTGAAATATCCCCTCGCCTCCAGAAAGACACCAATTCCTCCAACGATTTTTTTATTCCTGGAAGTAAGCGTTGCATGGGAACTTCAGCGGCTATATTTGAAGGCAGATGATAAATCACGCTATCTTCAGTAGATGGAACACGTATGGCGGAATTTTTGGAAGGTCCAGGAGGCGTCGTACTTGTAGCAACCAGGTCGGTGCCCATTTCGCATGTAGATGCTGATGGCTGCGTGATATGTACGCGTACATCCGAACTACTTCTAGGAGCTTGTCCAATTGCAGCATTCTCATTCAGACGAGATAGATGTGAGAGCAGAGCGGTATGCCACACCTCCTTACCACAGTTGTTGGCTGATTAATAGCTGTCCTCTGCGAAATCAGCTTGATCCATATGTCTCTGGATTTCTTCAACTACTGATTGACGAGAGCTCGGAGTTTCACTTACCACGGGGAGCGGAGGATAAAAGCCTTCACCGCTACCGCTCCCTTGTAGCACTTTTGCACCTTTAGTATGCTCCATCTTTATCCTTATTGTTGTTTTACTTAGAGAAGAGTACAGTGGAATGGCGAGGAGTAGCAGACTTTCCGAAGTGGTGAGAAGATTTTCGATTCTCAAGAAGAAAAATCTACCCTTTTTAGGTTTATGTTTCGTGTCCAGTACTTGTGACCAACGCCATAGTCTTCTTTTCCAATTTCCTTACGCTTCTATTTGTTGGGTTCTTCCTTCTCCTCGCGGACAGTATCGGAATGATTCAGAAGCTCAGCCGTTGTGGTGAAACGTGGAAGGTTAGGGAGGGCACAGTCATTATAGGCGGCAATGTAGTCTTCGTACGCGTTCGAACCCCTCATCTGAACAATATCCATGATTTGTTCGTCACATAGGTCCAATGAGCGGTACAATTGTGCGGCACCTCTTTTCATTCGGTGATCGGAGTACATTTCCGCAACATCCGCCCCGACTCCACACATGCGCAGCCTGCCCCGGAATAACTTAGTGAAATCGTCATTGGTCCAGGCTTTGTCCACTTTAATAAATCTCTTCTTATCTACGTCATAGAATAGATATCCAGGCCTATTTCTCCTTATACATATCCAGGATAGAAGGGCCAAAAAAGGTCCATCAGTATGGACTTGCAAGGGTCGTATTTCCAGGCCATAGCCGCAGCTTGTAGTCACGGTGGGAATTGTAATTCGTTATTGCCTCAGTCATACTAAGCTCAATACTGCCTGTACCGGTAACGCCTGGATGGATCGTCACGTGCCAGATTTTCAACTTGCTTACCTCATCAAATCGCAGTCTGAGATTCATTCCAATTACCAGGACTGTTTGTAGGAGAACGTCCCTGTTATTTAATGGTTTCCCGGTTCCAAACCGGAATCTTCTCAAGTGCTCGCAGATATGGGCAATTGACAACGGTCTTTTCCTTGTCTTGGTCTTATCAATTCGTGCCAATTATACCCTATGTACTGATCGGAGAGTAAAAATTTCAGGGTTCTTTGTCATCGTATTTCCATGAGCTGTTCCACATGATTCATCCACGAACCAGTCGCCATGGTGTACTTTTTTTCTCGTACACGTTCTTTAATCCTTCTATGAATCCCGTTACAGTATTATCCGAAAGGGCACTTCTTGTACCTATTTTGCAGTACTCGTAGATCAGATTCATCGCCAGCTTTTTGCAAAGGGGGGTATTTGTACGGGACCATTCGTATCATAGCGTTTTGCGAACTGCAGAAGTTTTTTCTCCGCTCGTAAATTGCTTTTCTTGGATATTTTAGAGTTAGCAATATCGCACATAGCTCGTACGTCAATTAGTCCATCCGTGCCTATCATTTCACATTTTCCATCAGTTCCCTCCATTTCTTCGGAAGGCTTGCCTTCATCAGCATTCGAACGGAACTCATGACCCCTACCAAACAGAGATCGCTATAACCCACTTCACCAACATTAACAGTAGCAACGCCAAATTCCGAGAGAAAGAAATTGAGAACATTTTATGCGACAAAAAGCACTATCAGTTACTACCTGTATAACCCATATCCTCCAAATTCTGGAATCTCGTAGTAAGCAGCCTTGAAAGAAAGAAGTACATTCTCTTTTTGATGCTCTCCTTCTACTACCCTCTTGATCCATTGTGACCACAATAGTATATAGCAGCAATAAAATCAATCAAAAGTACCAAAAGCGGTTCCTTCTTCCCTAACGCCAATAAAAACAGAAAAAACTATAACTTACTTTTGATCCAATTTTAGCATCTTTCCCTTCCAAAGGAATCTATTTAACTCACTCTATGTATAATTACCGACCTGTTTCCGCTCCTTTTTGTCTCGCTGGATCTACCTACATTAATATACACACATGATAAAGTAGAACAGTTTTATTTTTCTAAAAGCGAATAGCTTTGGCTATAAGGCCCTCTTAATAACAAAAATAATACCACACAACCTCTTCATGCTTAAATAGTATTATAAACAATCTCTCCGAAATATTTTCATATTTAATTTAGTACATTTGTTTCAGGCATTTCTCTGAAATATATATAGTGAAAGAGAAGTAAAATCCTTGACCTAAATTATATAGAACCTAGTACTTGAAATTTTATTCATTAAAAATTGTGTTTCATGAGCTTCTCTCACTTATATACTATTTTTCCGTTCGTAGTACGTAAAACTGATACGCCGTATTCTATGGTATTTTTGATGTTTTAAGAACAACTAGTAAGATCTCTCTTTCGTCTTGTTTCGCAAAACACTATCCACTTTACTTTGTGAACTTATTGTAGAAGAATAGTTGTTTACACACTGTTAATCTAGGTGCATTCAAGGGTGCGTAATTTTCCATCTTCTTGTTACATGTATTGATGAAGCGGCTGCGCACCGTTCACATTTGATAATCTGAATATATCTGTGCGTTTTTGCACATGAAAATAGCACAAAGACGGGGCATTTTTGCACATGCCCCCGTGTACGCGTGGCAAGCTAAACCCGCCCATTGACCAACCTAGCCATCCTTTCTAAATACTGCCTTTCATGCGATACTTTAATGCGATCAAAATCCTGTATGCAGGGCCCGATGCAATATATTCATAGTTATGGTGCATTTTTCTGAATATATATTTTACATGCCACAGGGTTGCATGCGATGCAGCACTGTTTTGTATGCCTGTATATAGATTTGGGAAGTCCGTATGAAACTTTGTTTTCCAAAATTGAATATTTTTGCCAACTTTCGAGCAGCTAGTCTCATTTCTAACTGTAAGGCACTTTGGTCTGTCTTTGGCGGCACCAGTGCTCTTTGTCACCCGTGCTCTTTGTCACCCGTGACCTCCATGACGATGTACGAGTCACTACCATCAGGGGCCGTCGCACCGACCGCGACGGCACACGTCACGCAACTATAAAAAAAATATGGGCCTTATGCTAAAGTTATCAACGGTTCGTTCTCGCGCTAATGGGAGCACAACAATAATTTATTATCCCGTGGGCGATTGGCCCGTGCTTGAGTCAATAAAATCACAGTTTATGCCCTCTGTATCGAGTGACACCTCCCACTTGTTGTTTCAGTACGACAAGTAAGTTTGTTGTGGTTGTGGCCATCGTGCTTTCCCATGCAATCGATGCCTGTGTCATGATAATATCATATTATGATCCAGTACAATGGTCGTAACTCCTACACGCTCGATAGTAAATATTTCAAGCGTTAAAAATACTATCCGGAGGGGGGTAGAAATTCTTTATCGGATACCTTGTCATGGTACCCGATAAATATCTGCTACTGGACTTTTTTTAAAAAAACAAATATCTTATCACATAGTGATAAGATATTTGTTTTTAAAAAAACTCCTTATTCCCCCTTTCTCATCGGTCTACTGTTCGGTATCACGCTGGCCTACACGTACCCTTGGTATCTGTACGGTGTCGTACAGTTATGTCTTGTACATGAGCATGTTCCACACTGTTCACGATGGGGATAATTGATCGCAGGGAATAACCATGCAAATGGGTTACACAGATTTGGTGCGTACCGTACTACACTGTACATCATGCGCAAGTCAGCGACATGCTGAAAATTAAAAACCAAATAAAAAACACGAACTGATCAGAGATCATCTCGGCCAATTTGTGATAGTGCTGTACTCGTAAGTTGTAAAATGTATTAAATTGATTTGAAACGTGAAGGTTACCAACGGCTATTGTAAGCCACTTGCTTCAACAGCTTGGCAAGAGGTTCGAGTACTGTACAGCACTAGTCGGGCAAGTACAGTACAGTACTGTACCAGAATGTAGGAATCTTATGACAGTTCTATTTGTGTAAAGCCGCGCAGCTTAAACTAGCCGCTGGCACAACGGTTATTTATGCACCGTTCCGATCAGCACATGAAGGATCCCCTTACTATTGCAGCACTGTACTGTTTGAATCGCACGGGACCATCCACACAAAAAATATGTGCGGAAATCCGATAATTTTAACGGGATTTTTCGGAAAAGTCAGGTGCGCGCAACACGAGAGAGGAGGGGTGTCGCAGACCCACCTGCAGAAATCCCGCAGGTTCGCGACGGTGATTGGATGTATGTCGTGCAGCCAAAAAAGCATGCGTGCTCAAATCACCCACGCCCCACCTGAGCATCACCCTCGTCGGCGCACCCCATTCGTCGGATCCGATCCCTACGTCCCGCAGTCCAGCAGTGTTCATTGACCGGAGCGTGTCTCGGTGTTGGTTTGTTTTGTCACTCTCTCTCCTTCTTCCTTTCTTTCTTCCTTTTATTTATTTATTTTTATTACTTTTCTCGCTTTTTTCTTCCCTGCGCCTCCGTGGCATGGCGCGGCGGTCGAACCAGTCCGAACCAGTCCGGACCAGTCCGGACCAGTCCGGAC
>JAVCKV010562878.1:0-10772 GCA_032274145.1 Herpochondria borealis | reverse complement strand
AGAAAAGAGCAATAAAATGGCTAGCTGGTAAATATTTGAATACTTTAAATCAATCAGAATACCTTGTAACTATAAGGTTTTTTTCAAAAGCGATTGCCCTGGAACTCCGACGCTCCCAGGTTAAATTCACCGAATCACAATTCAAAGGTAGGTTATACCTCTTGGAGAAACAGAAGCTCTTGAGTTTCAGTAATACACCCTGTAAATAAATTCATTTACAGGGTGTATTACTCCGACCCAAATGTCAAACCTTGAGAAAAATTCACAAAAAGACCCTTCAACTTGTGAAAAAATATGCTATACATAAACCATGCAATCGATTGAAAGTAAAACATCTGCGAGAATATATAGCAAGCAGAGGGGGTGGTCATTTTCTAAGATTGATTTTATCGATATCGGTAGTGATACAGACATAAGGAAAGCTCTCTCTGAATTAACCGCAAAGGGAACCATACGCCGTGTTCTACGAGGGATCTATGACTATCCACGAATCAGCAAGCTACTCGATATTGAGATGGGACCAGATCTAGATCAACTTGCACAAGCTCTAGCTCGCAGATCTGGCTGGAGGATTCAACCCTCAGAAAACACCGCTCTCAACCTCTTGGGTCTCTCTGCCCAAGTTCCCGCTCAAAGCGTTTACCTATCCGATGGACCTAGCAAAACCTATGAAATAGGCAAACAACAACTTATTTTCAAGAAGCGATCACTGAAAGAATCTGGATTCAAACACAAGGAAAGCGAACTCGTAGTGCAAGCTCTGAAGGCGCTAGGGCAAGAACGTATCGATAAGTCACTCCTACAAAATCTGGCAAACAAATGGACCTCTACGATGTGGAAAAAGATCCTACGTGATACCAAGACAGCTCCAGCTTGGGTGAGTGACCTCATCCTAAACATCTCAAAGCGAACTGCTTCATGAACCAAGTCGCCATATTACCCGAAAAACAACGAAATGAACTGTTCAGCGCTACCGCTGCAAATCGCGGCATGGGCTCCACCGCTATTGTGGAAAAAGACTTCTGGGTCTGCTGGACTCTGAAGCAACTCTACGATCATCCAGAACTCTCAAATCTCCTCATTTTCAAAGGAGGCACCAGCCTCTCGAAAGTCTATGGACTTATCAGCCGCTTTTCAGAAGACATTGACTTAGTTCTGGATTGGAACAAGGTGAGTGGCGGAGAAAATCCGATGGCTGATCGCTCGAAGAGACAACAAGGTAAGATCAACGAAACACTTAATGAGAATGCCATTGAGTTTATAGCTGAAACATTGATGCCGTGGTTAAATGAAGCTCTGGGTTCCCTCTGCGAACTGGAAATCAATAGTGAAGAGAAAGACCAAGGCCACATTGTCAGAGTTAAATACCCCAAATCGGCAGACTCCACAGGCATACTTCCCTACATTCAGCTAGAGATCGGTCCATTGGCATCATGGCTACCGCATTCCGAGCACACCATTACGCCTTATGCAGCAGAGGATTTCCCTAAGCTATTCGATAACCCTATGTGTAGAGTTCATGCGATAGATGCCGAGCGCACCTTCTGGGAAAAAGCCACCATTCTGCATCGTGAAGCTCACCGCTCAGAAGGATCCACTGCTCCTTCACGCTATTCACGGCACTATTATGATCTCTGTATGATGTCTACCCATGCAGAGCTAAAGAAGTCTGCACTAGCAAAACCCGATCTGCTAGCCGATGTGGTGGAATTTAAAAATAAATTCTACTCACAAGCTTGGGCTAAGTATGATGAGGCTATCGCAGGAACACTCAGACTTACTCCCCCTAGCCATAGCATCAGCAACATGCAAAAGGACTACGATGCGATGCAGGAAATGATCTTCGGAGACCGCCCTACTTTTAAAGAAATCATTGTATCTCTGACCGCTCTAGAAACTGAAATAAATAATAGATGAAATTCACCGAAGCGCAACTCGAAGACGCGATCATTCAGCTTTTAGCTAAGCAAGGCTATTCGCATATGAATAGAGATGAGGTGTATAAGGAAATCTCCGAGCAGGCTGAGAACTTTAAAAAGTATAATCAATAAACCTAAGCTAGATTTAGAGCATGATTCGTATATGAATCCAATCAAAACATCATGAGCAAACCCATCATCCAAGTCACAGACATTTTTCAAAAGCGAGACCACGTGATCCTTGATCACCCAACACCTCTATCAATCTTCTAATGCCTGAAGAACTAACATCCAACAACGCCAACCCATTTTTCTCCGAAGTACGAGAAATCCTTCAGCAAGCTCGCCACAAAGTTGCCCAGACCGTCAACACTGCTATGGTTGAGCCATACTGGCAATAGGTAAACGTATTGTCGAAGAAGAGCAAGGTGGCGAAGCTAAAGCTACTTACGGAACAAGCTTACTCAAGGAACTCTCCAAATCTCTTTCCTCTGAGTTTGGACAAGGTTTTTCATTAGCCAACCTAAAGAACTTTCGTAAATTCTACCTTACCTATCCTGATGAACAAAAAAGCTACGCACTGCGTAGCCTTTTAAGCTGGACGCACCATCGTTCTATTATGCGAGTAGAAGACAAGGAAGCGAGGAACTACTATATTCAGCAATGTGAAAAGGAAAATTGGAGTTCTAGAACATTAGAACGACAAATCCAAACCCACACCTACCAACGACTTCTCACCTCCTCTAAAGATAAAGAACTAGATGAAAAGATAAAACTCACGACTCAAAACTCCGCATTACAAATGCTAAAGGATCCTTACGTTTTAGAATTTTTAGATCTACCTGAAAACCCCAGCATTCACGAAAAAGATCTTGAAACAGCACTTATCAATGACCTGCAAAAATTCCTCCTAGAGCTCGGAGGTGGTTTTTCCTTTGTGGCTCGTCAAATGCGTATCAGCACAGAAACAAGCCACTTCTACTTAGACCTCGTTTTCTATAATTACATCCTGAAATGCTTCGTCGTCATCGACCTCAAAACGACAAAGCTCAACCACCAAGACATTGGGCAGATGGATATGTATGTCCGTATGTTCGATGACCTTAAACGCGGTGAAGATGATAACCCAACCATCGGTCTCATCCTCTGCGCAGATAAGGATGAAACAGTGGTCAGATATTCTGTCCTGAGTGAAAGTGAGCAACTCTTTGCCTCTAAATACCGCACCGTCCTTCCTTCCGAAGAAGAACTCATTGCCGAGCTCGAACGTGAACGCCGTTTACTAGAATAACCTCACTCTTTTTCATTCATTATTATGTCCACCGATACTATCATTTTCGAAGTCTCGATCTTCTACACATTCAGCCAGACGACGATGACTGAGACTGATATAATTTAAACTTTCGTATAGAACATTACTTGGAATAAAATATCCACCTTAGCTCTCATAATTACTATGAAACATTACATACTAGGATTTGTCGCACTCGTTTTTTCATTTCAGGTCTCTAACGCAAAGCAGAAAGGTGGGATTTTAGGGAAGCAGGCTCCTGAGATAAAAGTAGATCAATGGATGCACATCCCAACTGGACAAAAGGCTCCTACTAAGGAATCTCTCAAAGGTAAAGTGGTTTACATGTATTGCTATCAGTCATGGTGTCCTGGTTGCCATAGCTCTGGATTTCCTACTCTGAAAAAGCTTAGTGAAAAATTTAAAGATGATAAAAATGTCGAATTCCTCGTGGTACATACCGTTTTTGAAGGATTCTCTACAAATACGCCAGCAAAATGGAAGCCAGTTGCCAAAAAACATGAACTAGAGTATCTACGCTTCGCTCACAGTGGGTCAAAGGGTAATCGATCAAAAATAATGACTGATTTCAAAACTAGAGGAACTCCGTGGACAGTGATCATAGGAAAAGACGGCAAAGTAAAATTTAATGGCTTTCACATTAAACCAGAGAAAGCGGCTGAGTTGATCAATAAACTAAAGAAAGAGAAGTAACGGCACACAAAGTAGTTTTGCTTCGACCTCTTTTAGCTCAATTACAACTCTCTCTCAAATCTAGAAAATTTCTTCTATCCAAAAATACAAGTAGGTGGAATCGTCGATAGTAAATGGTGAGATAACAAATAACTAGATTCACTATATTATTCATGTAATAATCGGCTCAACATATAATGAGCCAACCTATCATTCAGCTAAAAAACATCCTCCATGAACGTGATCATATCATTCTCGATCACTTAAACTGGACAGTGAACCCAGGTGAAAACTGGGTTGTGATGGGCGCTAACGGTTGTGGAAAAAGCACACTCATTCACATCATCACTGGTTACCTCCACCCTACTTCTGGAGATGTATCAGTGCTCAATGGCCACGTAGGTGACACCCACGGATGGGCTGACCGTAGATTACACATCGGCATCGTAAGCTCCTATATTTCTAATCTTATTGATGACGACCAGCTCGCTGGCGACGTCGTTCTAACAGGGCGAGATGGCTCGCTAAACTTCTGGCAAGATGCAGCCCCTGCAGACGTAGAGATGACCATAAAAGTGCTCAAGGAAACCAACACCTGGGAAATACGCGACCGAGAATGGCAGTTCCTATCACAAGGAGAAAAACAACGTATTCTCATCGCGCGTGCTATCATGAATGATGCTAAAATACTCGTACTGGATGAACCTTGCGCAGGACTAGATCCCGCTTCTAGAGAGCATTATCTCACTTTTCTAGATCAGCTCATGCTGAAAAGAAAAGACATCACCGTCATCATGGTTACCCATCATGTAGAGGAAATCACATCTAACTTCACGCACGCACTCCAAATCAGAAAGGGGCATGTAGTAGAGTGCGGAAAAATCAAAACTACGCTTACGAGCCTGTCTTTATCAAAGTTATTTGATGCTGAAATCGCTCTAGAAAAACAAGAAGATCGCTATTACATGAAAATGAAACCAACGAAGAAAAGAATTTTTTAGCTAACTCATAGCTGTTCAATAATTGGCTTTAACCATACTTTCTCTCCTTCAGGAATTTTAATTTTATAAAGGCGTTTTGATTTACGTATATCTTTCTTAAAAAGATTCTTCACCAACTCGTCAGATTTTTTCTTATCAGTAAAGGCGATATTTATCTCTTCATTAATGCGCAAACTCAATGCATCAAAGTTTGCAGAACCTACGCAAACCCAGTCATCTACTACCAAAGCTTTTACATGAGTGAAACCTTGATATGAATATACCTCTGCTCCTACGTTCAGCAAACTCTTAGCAAAATATTTATTACTTTTACCTAAAAGTTTAGAATCATTTTCTAATGGAAAAACGAGCCTTACATCCACACCTCGTTTTTTTGCTGAGATGAGTTCTTCTTCTAGCGCATTCGATGTAAAATAAGAATTCTGGATATAGACACGCTTCTTAGCCATACGAATAGCACCAATAATAGCTTTCTCGATTTGCACCTTGCCTGGAGAAGTCTTAAGAACACGCATTCCTAGCTCACCCTGGTTTATTTTTTTGCGATAGCGTTTAGTTAGTTTTATTGGATACGTCCAGTCACCTGTCCTGCCCTGGAGTCGCCACGCTTTATTGAATTCGTTCTGCAAAATACTTACTACTGGACCCTTCACTCTCACCATTAAATCATGCCAATCTACTCGATATTCTCTACCAACATTCATTCCCCCTAGATAAGCTTCTCTATTATCGAAGATAAACAATTTTGTATGATCTGTCACGAGACCAGGGTTCTTAGAAAGTCTCGCGCTTACTTTACTATTCTTCTCTAAATAGTGGGGCATTGAGACAGGCGGTCTAAATCCAGTTGGCATCTTACTTTCAGGATCTGCCCACCAGCTAGACAACGAGCCCAGTTCATCCATGATCACACGGCATCTCACCTCTTTACTACGGCTTTTAAGATGATTTGAATAAGCTACAGCCAGATCATCATTATCAAAAATAAACACCCGCGTATCGATACTCTTTTTCGCATGATTCACAGATTTATGTAGCGCACCAAAAAATGCTATCCCATCGATAAGATAATCCACATTCCCGCCTACCCTGTCAGGAAGTCCAATATTATCTAGATGTTGTTCAATAGTATGTGATCTACGATATTGATCATCTACTGATGCAAATTTCATTTTATCTCCAGCTAAAATTTCTGAGCGTTTCTTATACATCCAGAATCTTTTCTTATTACTAGAGATAGGGTTTCTAATCATCGTGGTAAGATTCCCCAAGACCACTACTTTTGTAAAAGCTTCAGTGGACATGCCTACCGCCTTGGATTGAGTTCTATCATTCCAGAGAACAGTATCGGGAGGAAGCCCACAAGATGTAACAGCGAATACGAGGAACAGAGTAAGGAGCTTTTCATGCATAGTTTTACTTAAAATAGATGCAGGCAGGTTACTACTTTAATTTTGTAAGATTTTTCTTACCAATGCGTATTTTATAATTACTTGGATTGAATCAGGAAACGCGGATTACTATTAATACGGCATTATCTACTGTTAGATAGATTCTTGAAGGAAAGATTCAATCTTTATAGTAGCGTTGGAGCTTTACAGCTAAAGGATCCGTGCATTTGCGACCAGACACTACTTAGTCTAGAAACGCAATGGGTGGCAGTTCCCTATCCTCAAGAAAGTATTAAAACGACCTAAAAGGAAATTAGTCTGACACATTGAAACCGCCGAGCTACCGAACCGTATGGCAGGTGGTGTTGGGGGTGAGGGTTAAAATCCCTAACCTACCCTATTCTACATTTTTATTGTTTTTGAGGCAGGTCATCATCGTATTCATCATCATAGCTATAGTCATTATCTAAAAGGTGCTTGTGTAAATCAGTGCTTATTTGCTTTTCATTGCTCATGATAGCTGAATTAAAAGGATTAAATTCCATACTACTCATGGCTTCAATACGATTAACATTAATATCGTAGAACGCCTTGGCTTTAAGAATGTCTTCGCCAGCTTTAGCATGTCCTATGGCTTTAAAAGCTCTTGCTGCATCGTCAATCCACCCTTCATCATCTATGTGAGAATGAATCCAGCCTCCAATTCCTCCGCTATTCGTCATCCACAGCACATCATGCACAAAATATAAATCCCTATCTAGCTCATTAAGCTCCATAACGGGGTTCGTAATATTATTGGGATCATTCATCAACCTAAACATGGCTATTGATGTTTCAGCTCCATCTAAGTAATCAAATCGATCTTGGATTAGATTAAATAGTTCATCGTCTGTCATATAGAATAATGGTGTTATTTTTAGTAGAACGTCTTAGCATAGCTACCACCTATGGTGAGCGAACTTAGATACGTGATTAAAGGTTATAGTTGAGTGTGAACTTTGACTGAAACGGCGCCATAGGTGGTTAGCTACTGCGACTTGTTCGCTATTTTTATTGGGTTTCATCATGCTGGCTATTAGTTTGCTAGATTGATTATTCTGTGGATATTGTAGGTGGATTTGATGATTTTTGATTGTATCTTGGATTGAGCACATAAGAAACACCAGCAGTGATTATAGCGGTAGATAATATAACCGGTATCCATGTTTTTCTTGATATAGATTGGTAGATAAGAAATAAGAATAATACGACTTCTAATATGATGGTAAGTATTAAGTGTTTGAAGTCTAGTCCATATTGACCTGGGAAATTGAAACCAATATCACCGAAAATAATAACGCATAATCCGATAACTTGAAGTGTCAGAAGCATCATTACGGGTTTCATTTTAAGCGAACGTCATAGCATAGCTACCGCCTATGGAGAGAACGATCTTTGCTACTGGGTTAATGGTTAGAGTTATCATAAAGCTTGGCTAGAAACGCGCCATAGGTGGTTAGCTACTGCGACTTGTTGTGCAAGTTATTTATCCTATATCTGCGAACATATTATGAGAGCTTCAACCTTAGTTTTAGAGTCAGTTAAACTAGAAACTTTGGAAGCAAGTGAGGTAATTTCAGTAGGTTTAAACCATAAGGAAGCGAATGGCTGGATAGCGCCAGACTTACATAAGGCTCTTAATTGCCACATCTGATCATACTCTCCCTCGTAGTATATAGAAAATTGCCTCACTAATACAATAGAACCTTCTTCACTGCTGTAGTCTACGCAAAAATCTTCTTCAAAACGCTCAATATTGAGACTGATCTTGTAACCAAAAAACTTGGCAACAAGATCAGACAATATTAACTCCTCACTATAGTTATTCACAAAAACTTTTTTAATTTTCTCAAATGTAAGTTTCACCTGTTCTTCGAACTCTTCGTAACCGTTAGCCTCCTCATCATCGAAATTATCTGAGATGTCCGAGGCATCATGCCTCCGATTCTTTGCCATTGATTCTCGCGTTAAAAATGAGCTCCCTTTGTGACAAGGCATACAGTAGCCGCCTGTTGCAGATACAGTAGAAGGCAAAATCGTTCTGGAACATTCGTGATTCTTACATGGTAATCTTTCGATATTCATATTTAGCACAACGTCATAGCATAGCTACCACTTATGGAGAGAGCGATCTTTGCTACTAAGTTAATGGTTAGAAATATCATAACGCTTGGCTAGAAACGCGCCATAGGTGGTTAGCTACTGCGACTTGTTCGGCATTTTTATTCGGTTTCATCGTGTTGGTTTTTGAACTCGTCGAGATATGGTTTTATGAGTTCAAGTGACTTAGCATACTGTTCTGTTGCTAGTCTATTAGCATAGTGTGCATGTATATTTTGTGATGAACGTTGGGCTAATTCAACATAAATTTGCTCTACTATTTGGTTTTCTGTGATGCCGCGATCACATATATTCAACCGCTTCGAGAGTTCAGAAAGAATCACAGGGCGATCAAAACGACTTTTGTGGGGCAATTGATTACTTACATGAACATAGTTAAAGGTCGAAGTCATATGCGATGGGAGAATAGACAAAGCTCTTTTTATAGTTTTAATTGATAAACTATGTTTGGGTAATGAGTCTATTTTGTCTATTTGGATTTTCATTTTTAGCCGAACGTCATAGCATAGCCACCACCTACGGGGAGCGAAATCTGCTACTGGATTAAGGGTTATAGTTGTTTGTTAACTTGGCTGAAAAGGCGCCGTAGGTGGTTGGTCTACTGCGCCTTGTTCTACTTTTTTGATTTTTGGAATTTAGCTGTGTCGTGATATTCAACTTCGAGTTTTCCATTAACTTTTTTGGTGGTTACGATTATCTGTGGAATTATCTTACGATGCCAAAAAAAGCTAATGTTATCTGCTGGTTTTGGAACTTTGCTATCATTGTCGGTAAAGATCTTCATTGGTGCTGCGTATAGATGTATTAAAACTTCCTCAGTGTTATCATGATGATCACTGGCTTCAATGTGAATAGTTTTTGCTTCTCTAGTTATTCCATCGACACATGTTAGTTTAGTTGTAGTTTCGTTACTTACTCCATGCTTACAGACTTCGAGATCTAATCTATTACCTGACGGTAAATAAACTACTAATTCTGGTCTACTGAAAACAAGCAAGGCTCCGAGATTAGATTTCTTGGGCTTATAATAAAAATCTTCATAATCATTAACCAGCTTCTTATTAACGTAATGTTGGATACGTATTACAAAGGTTTTCTCTTTGGTTGTTTGATAAGTCACATCCCATTTTTTGATACCTAGATCCTCTGGCTTTAGAGTGTTGCTCTTGATGACCGCGTTCTCAGCACAAAACGATTGTAAAATGGTGAAAAGGTATATTAAGAAAATATGTCTCATTTTTAGTAGAACGTCTTAGCATAGCCATCACAGACGGGAGGGCGATGGTGGACTTTGGTTTAATGGTTTAGTTGTGTAAAAGCTGCGGATACAGGCGCCGTCTGGGATTGGCTACTGCGCCTTGTTCGGCATTTTTATTGTGTTTCATCGTTATAATCCTGAGACTTCTTTGCCTGATTCAGTATAGTATGTGCAGGTGTGATTAGTAAAGTTCCATTCTCCAATCAACTTAATACTAGCTCCATCTTCTGTCCACTCAAGATCGTTTATCATCCATGCTATTTCAATTGGGATTGTTCCGTAATGCTCATCATCTTTGTATATAGATAGGAAAATACTTCCATCCGAACCACTACCTGGAAACCGAGGGATGAGCGATTCATACCTGTAACGTTTGATTACACAATCATATCTTCCATCTGGAGATTTAAACCTATTCCTTACTTCCTTCGAGAATGCCCAGATCAGAGTTAATCCAAGGCTTATTATGAATAAAGCTAATAGGATTTTTCTTCGTTTGCGAGATTTACTCTTACGGGTCATATTTTTAGCCGAACGTCCTAGCATAGCTAACCCCACGGAGAGAGCGATGGTGAACAAAGGTGTTTAGGTTATAGTTGGGTGAAAACTCCGCAGAAAATGCGCCGTGTGGGTTAGCTACTGCGACTTGTTCTCCGCTTTTGTTTCTTAGATTTGATGGTTAGATAGCAATGCTTAACACCCCATAAGGCTAAAAACCAATTAATAGTATAAAAAGCAGCTAGTGGACCTGCAAACACTAGTCCGAAAGATCTGCCTGTGTCAGCTGTTAAAACACCCATTAGCCTTTCAGCTTCTGGTGTCATTTCGCTTTGACTGAATGAACCATTGCCATCTAAATCATACGCGTCTAATTGCTTTTCTATTCCAGCTTCCAAGCTGGTTATGCTGTGAACATGAGAATACCATAATATACCGATTGAGAGAGCTATTAATACGCAGGTCGTAGGTGTATTACGTAGTGGTGAAAAATACTGGCGTAGCAACCAAAGTATGGGTGGTATATACCAGAATAAAGGTGTCATTTTTAGCAGAACGTCC
>JAVCKV010562867.1:0-10777 GCA_032274145.1 Herpochondria borealis | reverse complement strand
GGACTACATACGTAGTAGTTGCTGTCCCGAGGGCAGGAGACTCGGTCGGTGTGGACTACTAGCAGTTGGCCCGCCTGGTGAAGGAGACTCCGTGATGGAAGTAAGTAACAAGTTAGTTGGCCCGCCTGGTGAGGAAGATTCGGATGGGATACATACATAGTAGTCGTTCGTTATAGCCCTGATGTAGAAGATGGATGATAGAAGTGGGGAATGTACGTGAAGGGGCAGCAAAGTCAGTTAGGCAGTTGGCCCCTGTGAGGTAAGCGAGTGTCAGAATGAATCATTCGTCCATGGCTTCCATGAAGACTGCATGTAGCGAAGCAAGCAAGTAATATTCTGTCTCTAGAGGGGGTTCGTATACATAATACATGGTTGCTTCAATAGTTAGTTGCTTTTTAAAAAACATATTTAATGTGTAAATGGTCGGCATGGAGTCGCTGTATATTAATCAATCTTGATGAGGCCGTCCTCGACGTCGCTTCTTCAAAAGAGAGGATGCCACAAGCGTGACACCCGCCGCCAACCACAGTCCAGTCACGAGCTGCAAATCACCGGCACACGATGGTGAATCCAGCATGCGCTCTGGAGACGCTTGCGAAATATAAGGAAAGCAATATTGTTCCGACGACGACGAACAAAAGATCTGTTCGAGACGTTCATAGGAAGACACCACGCCGTCCCAAAAAATAAAGTACGTGCGGGCGGGGTTGAGGATAAAGCGTTGCACCGTCGAGACCCACTGGTTATCCTCATGATCACCACTAATGTGCATGGCGCCGACACAGGACTCGGGTGATCCAAAGAATCCCCACATGATTCCCCAACTCACATAGACGAGCCACGAGGTACACAAGACAACCACCAGTTCCAACAGTCGTCCTCTCAAGTCAATGCCTGCCGTCTTTTTCAAAAAGGTCGCCAAACCACCACCGAGCACCGCCATGATGTAAAAGGAAGGTGGAATAAAGGAGAGTGCCAAATCGTACAGGAGGGGATCCTTGAGAATGCCAGGAATCATGAATAGTAGGATAGCCGAATAGACAACGACGCTCCACCAAAATCGACTTGGTTTGTAACAAACGTGCTTGTGCACAATGTGCCACGACACATTTTGACACTGTCGTGAACAATAATACGATCGCAAGCATCGAACACACTTCCATCGGGCACGACGACGACAGAGCGAGCAAGCCCATCGTCGACGACTGACACCACGTTTTTTTAGGAGGCGCCTGGCACGACAATAGAGTGCTACCATGGGACTCAACAAGATGGGTGCCATGGGACGGAGCCATCGTCGTCGCACAAGGGCGGCGCCCATCTGCCAACCAAAATGAGGTGCACGAAGGGCTGCCATAACATGAGGGGGCATGGCTTCCAACCATTCTTCTTCCACTTGAGAGACGGGACGAGAAGCGGGAGGTGGAAGGGCGTAGGGTTTGGAGCACGTTTCGCAGTGCGTTCCATTGCGAGCTTCGGGATGACGAGAACGACAACGCCATTGTTCGACACAAAGGTAGTGGACAAAGGCCATGCTGCCAGAGCATTCGCAGGGCGCGAGCAAGGGATTGTCACCTGGCGATTCTTGTTGTTGATCGTCATCGTCGTGCATGCCGTCACGACAAATGCGGCAAAAGACAGGCTGTTGACCCTCTACCGGCAAGGCCACGGGAGGAACGAGGCCATCCTCGTAGTTGGACAAGAGTTGGAGTGCGGGGCTAGACGGAAAGACAATGCCAGTTCTGAGACATCGCATCGTTTGCTCGTCAGAATCAGAATTCGCTTCGTAAAATCCAGGCGATGGTGCACGCGAAGAATCGCCCCCAGCGTTGGAGGGTCTAATGTTGGAAGGACTTGCATTCGGAGAGGCCATTCGAAGAGTCTCAGGAGGCCTCTGAGTTGGAGGCTCGTCGGTATTGGCGCCCCCCATTGCGGGGTCAGCAGCTTCATCGACTGCAACACCTGATATTAACGGCGTAACGGAAAATAAATAGTTGCATTCACATTGAGAAGAAGGGGGGTGGAGAGCAGAGAGGAGTGTCAGTAAAGAAAATGAATTGGGCGAGTGAATGAATATTTTACAAAATAAATTTCTGATGTTCTCACCTCCTCCTCCATCTACTAAATGAGCTGTAGCGTCAGTCGCTGCAGAGGGCTGTTGTTTATTTGCACCAACAAGACAGACATACCCAGCAAAGCCTCCATTCGAACCAGGCCATCGTAATTTCAACCAATAATTTTGATAGACCAAAACCACATCATCCACCAACACAACCTCCGAATGACGAATGCGACGAATGGCTTTCGATTCATCGGGCTGAGGTTGGTGTTGTTGCTGGTGACGTTGTTGTGGATGGGGTGTGACTCCCGTCAAGGAACTTGCTTCACTGCTTGGATAATTTGCACGTGACTCTTCTTCTTGCTGAGACAACAACGATGATGACTCTCTTGTTTGTCGTTGCTGTTGTGGAGGATTCGTAGACGGAGTAGACAGAGCAAAGGGCTCGGCATAGACTGGAATGCCATGACGCCAGGGCTCGTTGCTGAAAACACCCGGTTTGCACAAGTAAACTGGCATTTTCCGTCAAATACTTCACGGATAATGCTGACAACTAAACTTCCTGGTTCTTGCAACTCCTTCTTACACCTTCTTCTAAACTTGAATGCAAGTCACTCAATAGCAACACAAAACAAACAACGACAGATACTGTAGTATAACAAGTAGCCCCAACTCTATTCGTGGAGCGGTTCAACAATCTGCGGTTGGCTGTTGCAATATGATAATTATTCAGCAAGAACGCCTTCTGTCGTTGTTGTGCAGTCAGTCTCGTTGTGCCGTTGTGCGTTCGTTCGTGGCGTCGACAATGCGTGCGGTGACAACAGATGTGATTGTTTATACTATTCCTCATGACTGAATAAACTGTAATGTTCCACTCAAACCACCCTTCCCATCATTGCTACTGTTACATGTTTCCAGTACTTACATGACGGATTACGTAGCGGTAATTCGTGTGCTCTCGCAATTTCAAAATTTGAAAGAAGTTGAAGGTGTCACTTTTTCACCATGATGTTGTGATGATGATGTTGTGATGATCCTCTCTCTCGTCCCGCAAAAAGCTCCCCTCGACGACTCACACAAGAGGATGCTTTGCCGCAAAACAACTACCTGTGCCACGATATACTATTTGGGGTGCTTCCTTCTACAGTTTGGCAACGGATAACGCAATGTTTAGCTTCTCTCGTCGGCCATATCAGCACTATCCTGGTAGTGCTGGCAGGATATTTGCCTTTGGGACCAACATGATTGGCGGCGGCTGCCAACAAACGGTCCTCGTAATAATATGTAGATATGATGAGAGTGAGTGCTGCGAGAATACTCTCGATGCCAAATTGGACAGGGCTGTGAAATTGGGATGTGCTACATGCATGTATTTACGGCAATGAAGGAAATGCAGGGGGTTTTCTGAGCGTTACCAACAAGACAGCATGTAGTAGTGAGCAGGGAAAAGCGAGAGAAAGCAGAAAGGTGGTCCATAGAATGGAAGAGGGTAGACGACGATTTTGAAAAAGAGTGGTCATTCACTCGACCAGGAAAAGTGTGGGGAGATACAACGTAAGATGCGTGGCGTAAAAGAGCTTGATTCTAGAAGTCACTGACAGTGTACCGGAGACTCACTTGGAGAATAAGAAAAACAGGGAGGAGAATTAACGCTTTGAGGAGAGGGAAGAACGCTACAAGAAAGAAAAAGCACGGTACAACTCATCGATTATTCAAGGAATTCCACCTTTGTCAAGCATCTCAAGTTCATCATAGAGTTGTATGCAGGTCATGCCTGCATACTCAACTGCCTTGCCATCGAGCTCTCTGGCATCATCCAAGTAGCACGCTATCGCCCACGACACGCCCTGCTTTTGCAGAGGCGTCGATAGCTCTCTGGCATGCGTTATACCGTACTTGCCTTTTTGAAAGCTCTGTTTTGTGGAGGCCACCATATTCAACAGCTCAGCAAACGATTCGTTGTTTGCATATAGCCCTTCTTGGACCAAGAGCGGAAGATCTATGTCTTCTTTCTAGCGCTGGATTGATGCTTTCTCTTTCCCGTTCGTTTGTACAAAAGAAACCGTGCCGCATACCGATATAGAACACCATGAAACGCTCCACGAGCGCCGCACTACAGCCGTGACTCTCTTCGATGGCAACGATGTACTTCTCCAGCAGTAGGATAGTCTCGAACTGATACACCAGAATAAGACAGATCAATCTGAGAATTTTTAACGTTCTTCATTCTTGTGCGTTGATGGCCAGCAATAGTCGACTTCATCCGCAACCTGCGTCGCAGCCTTCGATCGAGCACGCCTTGCTTGACGCAGTTGTGGGTGGTAGCTAGCCCGTCCGTGCTCACCTCGCAGCAAAAGCGCTCGTGAACATGTTGTATTGTTATTTATATAAGAGCTTACTACGAACAAGCGATTTTTAAAATCTTTGTACATGTGTAGCTTGACGGAGCGTCACTTTTCAGCGCTGAAATATTGTGACTTCGCTTACAATACACAATAGCATCTAATATACCAGAGGGGAGAGACGAGGCGTGCGAGTTCTGGCTACATTTGCCTTCCACTTAAGTACTGGGTATGGTGGGCTATTGGCTGCTTGCCTCCCTTGAAATCAGCTTGCTCGTCGCTACAATGGAACATAGCTAGAGAGTGCTAGCCTAAGAAATATCAGAGACGCGACTGGTCGCCGTACACTGTTCTGCTCTCACAGAACATTGAACATACGCACGCCTTGGATTGTTCTCTCTATCTAGCAAGGCTGCTATGCTGGGGGTACGAGTGATACTGGAAAAAAGGACCTTCAGTAGACAGTAAAGATACGTTTTATACGCCAATGAATAAAGTAATGATGATCATTTTGGCGCCACTTTCGAATATGCAAGCTAGCAAGATCAACATTCAGGACCACACACCACACACCCAGTGAAGAGAGTTAGTGAGTTGTCGCCTTTGTTACAAACGCTGTTTCGGGTTCGACGACCAGCATGTCCACTATGATAATCAAACAGGAACAGGACGAAGAAGAGGAAATGAGACGCGTCTCAATCGTATCCCAGAAAGAAGAGGAGAGACCAAACGATGATTCTTCGTCAGCCTACATTGTACTCGACAAAATCCAGTCCGATCAAATTGCTCGATATCCACAAGGTTGTCGAGTAGTAGTAGTGGTTCAAAGAGATGGCGATGGGGGAGGACTGTACTTTGCCTCTGTAGAAGCTGTCGCCATTCATCTTCCGACTCGTCAGAATGCATACAAGCTATGTTCCGTTCAACCATCATTGCGCGGGGGCAAAAGTGAGCACAACTTATTCGTCTTGGAGCCGAATCTTCTTTTTGCTCAAGAGACACCAGTGTGGGCCGTCATTGGCGCAACATACAGGTCTGCCATTGTCATGTCGCACCATCGTGCCAATAAGAGCAGCTACACTGTGATTGATTCGGATACACTCGAAATGCATAGTACTGAGGAAACGTTGGTGTGCTATCGCAATGGCCGCTCGGCGCCTCCTGTTCTCGATGAGGAGGCCATTCTTGCTGCGAACGAGAACGCTCAAAACTCAGTAGTAGTAGCCAAGGCTCCTGTAACAACAACTTTTGAGACAGCTGAAGCAAGTCACGCGACACAGCCAACAGCGGCGACCGAGATTGCAAACACCACATTATGCGTTACCACTCAAGTATCACGTGATGACGACACGATGGTCAATGACGAGGAAGGTTTGATACCCGAGAGTAGTAAAGAAAGAATGGACTTTGTTGAGAGCGCCAACGTTACTCCTCAAGAGTCTCACGATGACGGCAAGCCGTCCGAAGAAGGGTCGACACTTGAAAGCGAGAAGTATTATGAGGAACCGAGAAGGGAAGCTCAATGCAATATTTCACCGCCACGGGCGAACAAGAGAGCTAAGCTGGATGTTCGGCAACAAACGCATCAGACTTGTCGTCATGAAGAACAGGTGCAGAGGAGTATGGTGATCCCGTTGTGGGCAGACCTGAGAGAAGTCAGAGGTAGGAAACTGCGAATATTGCACCAGACGACGACGGCTACTACTTCATACTAACACAATTTCTTGTCGCCACCCTTGTGTCTAACACAGAACGAGCCCTTCGTGAGCGAAACCGCATGCGCCGTTTTAACGATGGCTTTCTGGATGTACACCTGAGTGAAGGTCTCATGATTGGGAATGGTGCTCCTGCTGTGATCACATTGGAAGGATCACCTGAAAAGGTTGACTCTTGCATAGACCAATTCATGATTTTGGTATGCGAGAGTACTCAGCCCTCCTATCAGCTCTTCATGATGTACGAACTTGCCTTTGCGAATCCCGAACTATCTTGTCTTGACGGTGATCTCGCTTTTGTCAAGATCCCACGACTGAACTATCGAGAGACACAGTGGGTTGGAATCTTTGACCTGCCGCCCCATCGTCGTATTGCTGATATTGTGCGCGTCTTTGTGGGCAAAGGTGGTCAAGCAGTCAAACGGCTCCAGGGCTTGACGGGTTGTGAATTTGACGTCACCAAGGACCATCCAAAACCTCACATGAGCGTTCGGTCTCCTGACCTGCAAGCTGTGGCGTTTGGTATGATGACCGCAAAGAAACGTGTGATGGAAATCAGCACATATGATTGCCCCTGATTCAGTAGTATAGGGTAGATATTGGAATAATCCACTGGAAAGTGCGTATATTCCGGAGGATCCATTCAACTTGCAGGTTTCTCACATGGCAACTCCACCTAACAACTTGCACTGCAGTCTGTTGCAGAATGTCAAGGAACCTTTCAATTTATACTACTACACTTCATTCATGACTGCTCTCTAGAGTGATCCCTCCTCCTTTCAGCTTGGCGCGCGTGGCACAATTGATAAAAGCTACCTTACCGCCAGTCCGTGATAGTGGGAAATCAGAAAGTTGGGAATCATCACTCTATTCTCGGATTGCACATCATGCGCACCAGCGCGCACAGCCCGATTTAAAGTCTGTAAAAGGTCATCGCACATTCTTCGATTCTTTTGTGACAACAGATGTGCACTTCCCACAAAATTGATCGAGAAGTCACCACACCCTCTCTCGCATCTCCACAACACGAACGCAACCACTAATTTACTTTGGATCAGCTTGCTCGTCGCGTTGCTTGTTATGCTTCAATTTGTTGCCTTCGCACTGATGGTTCTGCTCCTATGCCTCTCCTGTGTCCTCGTCGATGGGGCTCTGGAGAATCCAGGGTTCTGGGACGTGAGCCAAGAACAACTCAACACGCTTGTAGATGCCGCTCAGGAGCATTTGCGACCCTACGGTCATATGGGAGGTATCTCGGAACTTTGCGCTGATCTACCAGGATGGAAAGCCGAGATAGTGCGAAAACTAACTAACGCCAGTGTCGTTATTATGGACGAGTCACTCCTGTGTTCCGATTTCCCCATCACATGCGATATGAACCCGGTAAAACGAGAATCATGGTTTCTCGACCAAGCGGCATGGTTCAGCGACGTGCATATTTCGTCCAACGTCGATACTGTCCCCTACGATCAAAATAGCTCCAAGACAGCTCGTCGTGCCTGCAGTGGAAACCGAGCGCTGTTGGTGCCAATTAGTGAACAGTCATTTGTTGACGTCAAAGGTGTTGGTGGTCTAAACCCCCGCGTTCACTCTCGAGGTAGCAAGCAGGTACATCATTCCGACGGAAAGCTCCCTCTCTTTGATGCACTATTGGAGTACTTGAATGAGAAGACGATTTCCAGTGTGACCGAATACCATACAGAACAGCACAAGGACGACCCTTCCCAATCCTTTTCTACTGTGGGGTCATACGGTGTTATTTCACTCGGGTTTGACTTTCCGTGGATAGACGAGAACGACAAAGTACATGATTATCCAGCTGGAGCGGTACGTAACTGGTTGGTCCCCCACAACGTGACGGTGGATGATGATTCTTGCGCGCTTGCTAACCATTTCTTCTTGTTTGTGTGTAGGTCGTTCGTCAAGCATCGCGTCGCCATCCGACCGTCTACGGATTCATGCATCCTCCAGAAGCCTCGATGCTAGAACAGATCCTCAACACTTATGGTCTCTCGTCGGATACGCCTAAGTACGATTACATGTTTGGCAAGCTCCCAAATCCACACTGCTGTCGTATCAATTTGCAAGGGACGCTTCAACCACGGACCGTGACTGATTTCAATTCTTTCTACCACGACATGAGGCCCTGGCCACGACCGGAAGATGCCTGTTTGGTCCACTGGGTGGGAACACACTTGTTGTTGGAGACGCCACTGTGGAAACAAAAGGGCCACTCTCGTTCGCGGTCGTTTTTCAAAGCGGAACTGGAAGATCTACCATTGAAGGAATGCCTAACGTGGCCTGCTCGAGATGCTTGTAATACCCGCATGATGCGAATGTACAATGTAACGACAGCTTGGTGGCACGGTCGCGTCGGAATGGATGCTATCCAAGAGGCAGTCGATGAAGGGTTAGTGGTATTACGAGACGAAGGCCTTGCAGCAACGAAGAAGGATGCAGAACCCAACACAGAGCTTTGATCGACTACAGCTGACTTGCACTCGCTCGGCAGCTGTTTTAGAGAACAGGATAACGTAGGATGAATATTATACTGTACATGTTGCTCTCGAGAATGAGATGTATTCAAAAAGTTAGGAAGGTAACTAAACAGAAGGGCTTCGTCCCCGTTTGTAATTGACTTCGCTCCCTGATCTATCTCCAAGATCTGGAGGCCTCGCCACCTGCTATTCACAACGTTAACTTGAAGAGCATTTCTCAATCGAGGGAGACAGCAGCTAGCAGACCAAGAGACCCAGGACAAACAAGAAAAACACTGCGGGCAGCGTACGACGGATTCTAGAGAGCTTTACACGTTATTGAATGTGCTCGGTGAGGGCCAATTCGCTGCGTCGGTCGAGACGGGAAATACATCGAACCGCCATTCCGGTTTTGAAACAACGAATTCAAGAACCTTCATGGATATGCTCTCGGCCTACATTTTTTGAAGATGATGGCTGAAACGACCAAGGCACACACCATGTACCCCATGCCGTTGGCAGTATGCTTTCCATGCTTGCTGAGCCTACCCAGTGAGTGTACTAGAGGTGTACCACCATTAGCTGCCACAGTAGTTTCTAACTTGTTAGATTCTTCTACGCTACAGTTCAGCCTTACTCTAGCTAGAGTACACATTTGCTGAGCAAAGATGACCACCCCCATATTCCTAGCTGATATATGAGCATAGGTCTCCAGCATCTAGCTCGTAGGTTACATGGAGCTACTATCAGTATATGTGTAGCTACGCGTCATTCGTACTAGTTTTCGCGACTCTTGAGGGATAGCATTTCCATGTCAAAATAAGCCTGTGGGGCTTGAATGCCGCAAGCAAATTAAGTGACGCAATGGTGCCGCAAACGGTGCAAAGGGCACAAGAGGACACGCTAACGGCTCAAACGCAAACCAGCCATTCGGTACAAGTGCCTACTTCTTTGTAACTCGAAACACTTGGGACAGCCAGCGATTGAGTATTACCGCGGTCTCGTGTTCCTCGCCACTGAAGAAGAAACAAAAAGTCGTCACCATTGGCAGCCATCATAAGAACGGAAACAAGCAACCCCGAGACGATGTCGGTTGTGCAGGCATTATTTTGCCAGCAGCAGCGCAAAGAGCGTCACCCCGACCCCTGACATTCTATGAAAGGTCATAAAGCAGCAGCCGTCTCATGAGATATGCATTGGGGGGTGCCATCGCAAGGTACGGGCAGGTACAGGGAAGAACCAATACTATATATAGCACTGCAGTGCTGGTAAGACGACCAGGTACCAAAAACAGCGGCGGGCGCCATGGAGATTGGGGAGATCAGATTGCTTGATCGCATATACATTTCTGATATAAATACTGTAGTAGCTGTACTTTTCCTTCTCAAGGATGAACCATGAGGACGACTAAACTCCTGTGGGTTCATAGTAACCTGTCCCTGTTGCTTGGGGTCTTCACCACTTTCTCGGGACCGCTTTTTCAATCCGTACTTCTCAGACACATGTAAACCATCAGCAGTTCAAAACGTTCCGTTGGTATACACTCTTGTACTTTTATTTCTTTGCGATTCCAGAGTTTTCAGCAAGCCTCTCAAAATGTGGCCTTTGTCGAATACATACATACGGCATGAAGTATCGATACATATACTATGTTGGTCCACGCGTGAGACACTTTCTCTAGCTACCGGCGCTCGTGAAGCACGCATACATGGATAGCAGCATGATCCGTTGGCGCATCTATCGGCTCAATAAATAAAATGTGAGGAGCGAGGAGCCGTGGACCTTTTGGGCGCATACTTTGGACCATACAAAATTCGACATACAGTATCCAGTGGTAGATGAAAGGTACACGTCATAGGGGAAGTTCAACGTTTCGGATACACAAATGAATATTATTCAACAATGAATATTTACATATATCAATATCATTGATGCGTAAATGTGTATGCAACAAAGAAGCCAAAAACAGTTGGGAGATGACCGATGGACGCGCGCGGTAGTTTTGGTGAGTGAGTCTTGTTGAGGCGCGCGCAACGACGGCGATCGATAATAGCAACACGTTCCTACTAGACTAACTACTGCGCACCCTGTTGTATGTGTCGTGTATTGCGAGGTTCAGAGAAGACAAGCACGAAGGAAACAAAACAAGGCAAAGCAACGCCTTGGTTCTTTGTTCATTAGCCC
>JAVCKV010562857.1:0-10778 GCA_032274145.1 Herpochondria borealis | reverse complement strand
GTCGGTATTTTTATGCTAGGCTGTATCGTTGGTCTATTAAGCTTTTCTCATGTGCTTTCTTGGACATTGAAAAAGTACAGGAACCAAACATTAGCCTTGTTAACAGGGTTTATGATAGGGGCTTTAAACAAAGTATGGCCTTGGCAAAATACGACTCAATTTCGTGTGAATAGTCACGGAGAGAAGATCCCTTTTATTACTGAAAATGTACTTCCTTCACACTACTCAGAACATCAACCATTGTTTTACGGCTGTCTATTACTTTTATTGGTAGGCTTTATCTTGGTTTTGGTATTAGAAAAAACAGGTAGTCAAATTGGAAAAAAATAAAGTTTTTGGACTCATAGGTTATCCGTTGTCCCATTCTTTCTCAAAAGGATATTTCACAGAAAAATTTCAGAAAACAGGACTAACGGATCATAGATACGATAATTTTGAAATCGATACGATCTCTAAATTCTCTGATATAGTTTCCGTTCATGGAGAAGAGCTAGTAGGAATGAATGTTACTATTCCTTACAAGCAGCAAGTAATCCCTTTTTTAGATAGTTTAGACGCTTCTGCAGAACGAATAGGGGCAGTAAATGTCATTAAAAAAATGACTGATGGTTCTTACAGAGGATATAACTCTGATTACCTAGGGTTTAAAGAGTCTCTTAAATTACAACTAAACGGAGATGTAGACCTGACAGCATTGGTGTTAGGCACAGGAGGGGCTTCCAAAGCTGTACAAGTAGCGTTAGAGGATTTAGGTATAAGTTATCAGCTAGTTTCCAGAGTAGGGAAGGATACTATGATATCGTATCAAGATATTGATGATAAAAGGATCAGAAACACTCGTTTATTGATTAATACAACACCTCTAGGTATGTCTCCCAAGATAGACGTGTGTCCAGATATTCCATACGAAGGTATTACTGATACTCATTATTTGTACGATTTAGTATATAACCCAGAAGAGACATTATTTCTGAGTAAAGGAAAAGAACAAGGAGCTAGTATTAAAAATGGGTTAGATATGCTTCATTTACAGGCTGAAGAAGCTTGGAAGATTTGGAATAACAGCTAAAATAAGTGGTGTTTGAAACCATTGAATTGTGTAACTTGCTACTATAATTAGATAGACCATGAAAGCAATAACTAAAAACCTGCTATTATTTTCTTTTTTACTTGCGACACTGATTGTGTCATGTAGTAAGAAACCATCGGTTACTAAAACTGATCATTTTCAGTTGATGACAATAGATAGCTCTACTATCTATTCTAATGAATTTTCATATGCGTATGAGAAAAATAGAAAAAAAGATACCTCTCTCTATTCTGAGAAAAGCGTAAAAGAATATTTAGACCTTTTTATTAATTTTAAATTGAAAGTAAAAGAGGCTGAGTCTTTAGGGATGGATACGTTGCCTCGATTTTTAAAAGAATATGCTTCTTATAAAAAACAATTAACAAAACCTTATTTGTCTGATGACAAAGTGATAGACAGTTTAGTAGTAGAAGCTTATGAAAGAAGTAAAGTAGATACAAAGGCATCTCATATTTTATTGAAAATACCAGAAACGGCTACTCCAGCTGATACTTTGCGGATTTATACTAAATTACAATTGATTAGAGATAGTATAAGTAACCGGTTACTTGCTTTTGGAGATGCGGCTATCAAGTATTCAGAAGACCCATCAGCAGTTAAAAATAAAGGTGACTTAGGCTATTTTTCTGTTTTAAGAATGGTTTACCCTTTTGAATCAGCTGTCTTTACTACTTCCGTTGGTGATGTTTCTCCAATTGTAAAAACACGTTTTGGGTACCATATCCTTTTAGTAGAAGATAAAAAAGCAGCAGTAGGTGAGCTGTCTATTAGTCACATTATGATTAATAAACCTGAAGGAGGAGCATCTCAAATAGTTGTACAAGAAGTAATGAAAAAGCTGCAGCTTGGAGCTAAGTGGAATGACTTATGCAAAGAATATTCGGATCATGCTTCTACCAAAAGTAATGGAGGTGTTTTGAAGCCGTTCAAACGAGGTGGTTTAGGTGTTCCCGAGTTAGAGAATACTGCTTTTCAATTAGAAAATAAAGATGATGTAAAAGGTCCTATCAAAACACAATACGGCTATCATATTATAAAATTAAATAGTAAAAAAGCTCCTGAATCGTTTGAAGAAGTAAAAGAAGAGTTGAAAAAGAAGGTTAAGAAAGACAGTCGTTCTCAGTTGGCTCAGAAAAAATTGGTGCAAAAACTAATTAATGAAAACGGGTTTACTCAATTAAAAAGCTTAACTGATATTGCAGGAACAGCACAATCGGTAGACTCCATTTTAAATGGTTCTTGGAATGTATCTAATACATTGAATAATCAAGATAAGATTTTTGTTATTGGAGATTCATCTTATGCACTAGTTGGCTTCTACTCTTATTTAATTAAAAATAAAAGAACATATCAGCGAAAAAATAGTGAGCTAGCTTTGAATGAAGCATTTACAGCATATAAAGGGCAAGAAATAATTACTTACGAAACAGAGCAATTGCCATTTAAGTATCCTGAGTATGCTATGATATCAAAAGAATATAGGGAAGGTATCTTGTTGTTTGATTTAATGAATGATAAAGTCTGGAAGAAAGCGGCAAAAGATACAGCAGGCATACAGGCATTCTATGAGGTCAATAAACAAAAATACCTGACTAATAAGTCTGCAAAAGCAACTATAAAAGAAGTTGGTGTATCTAAAGAAGGGAATGAAATAATTACGATAGATTTTGTGAAAGATGATATAGCTTCGTTATTAAAATACGAACTGGGTAAACAACAAGTGACACATAATGGGATCGTAAAAGAAGTTGATATATTAGAGTTTGCGCCTAAGAGAGAGAGAGAGTTAAAAGAAGTGAAAGGTTTAGTGATCTCAGAATATCAGTCGTACTTAGAGAAAGAGTGGATTAAAGAATTAAGAGCAACGTATTCTTATGAATTGAATGATAAGGCACTAGAACGTCTTATCAAACAGAAACGAAAAACAATAAAGTAAGCATATTACTTAGATGAAAAAAATAGCCCTTCTTATCTTTACATTGTCTTTATTTTCTTGCGAATATATTCGTAACAAGGAGGAGAAACAACTATTGGCGAAAGTAGAGAGTGAAGAACTGTTCAAAGACGAAGTCTATGCTGCTATCCCAGAGAGCATGACGTCGAAAGACAGTACAAAATTAATTAAACGATATATTGACAGTTGGGTTAGGAAACAGGTCATGCTAAGTGAGATATACGAAAGTTATTCTTTTGATGACCAAGCCATAGAAAATCAATTGAAGGAACTCAGAAATCAATTGATTACTCATCAATATAGGTCTCATATTGTTAAAAAGAAGCTAGTAAATACTGTCTCAAGAGCAGAGAAGATGGCTTATTATGAAGACCATAAAGAAGACTTTCAATTAAGGGTAAGTATTGTAAAAGGACTGTTTGCAAAGATCCCGATAGAAGCACCACATAGTGAAGATGTGTATAACACCATCACTACGATGGGCGAGGAAGAACGAAATGAGTTTAAGAACTATTGTTATCAGTTTGCTGTAAATTATCATGTAAATGATTCACTATGGATTCCATTAACACATTTGATAGAGTCTACACCTTTGGAAAGCCAGATTGTAAGTGAGATACAATTTTTAAGAAATAGAAAGGTGATGATAGCTAAAGATTCACTGTTTGAGTATGTGATACGAATAGATGAGTACAAGGTAGAAAAAGAGATCTCTCCCTTAGAATTTGTTGATGGAAGTATTACCTCTATTATCTTGAATCAGCGTAAAAAGGAACTTATTAAAAAGAATGAAGAAGATGTCTATCTTGAAGCGCTTAAAAACAAAACATTTCGAGTTTATTACCCTTAATATGAAATTCACACTACGATTACCCTCTATTTTATTACTTGTATTTCTTGTATCTACTGTGAACGCTCAACAGCTAACGGTTATAGATCAGGTAGTTGCAAAGGTTGATGATCAAATTGTCTTAGAATCTGAAATACAGCAAGGGTATGATCAGTTTGTTGCTTCAGGTCAGATTTTTAAAAAGAATGTTCGTTGCAAAGTATTAGAGGCATTAATAGTTAATAAGTTACTGTTAGCCAAAGCGGTTACAGATTCTGTGTCAGTAGATGAGTCGTCTATTGAAGGTGAGTTAGATAGACGTATTCAATCCGTACTTCAAGGAAGAGATCCTAAGATATTGGAGCAACAATATGGAAAATCTATTAATACGATAAAAGATGAAATTCGTGATCAAATTAGAGATGAGTTAATCACTCAAAAAATGAGAAGAGAAGTTGTTTCGTCTACTGTAATTACTCCTACTGAAGTTAAAAAGTTTTATAAGTCGCTACCCAAAGATAGTTTACCTTTTTTATCTGCTGAAGTTAAAACTGGACATATCGTAGTGAAAACTACGATTAATAAGTTAGAAAAAAGGAGAATAAAAGATAAGTTACAAGCCATAAAGCAGCGTATCTTAAAAGGTGAGAGTTTTGGTGAGCTAGCAAAAATATACTCAGAAGATCCTGGTTCGGGTAAGCTAGGTGGAGAATTAGGTTTTTTTGGAAGAGGAGATCTTGTTCCTGAATATGAAGCGGCTGTTTTAAATGTCGAAGAAGGTGAAATGACAGATATTGTAGAATCTCAGTTTGGTTTTCACTTAATACAATTGATTGCTCGTAAAGGGAATAGATTCAATAGTAAACATATTCTAATGAAAGCCTCGTCATCGTCTAGTGACTTTGCTCAGACCAGTGTTTTTCTAGATAGTATAAGAGCTGATATTCTGGCTGGTACAACAACGTTCGAGAAACAAGCAGGTCTACATTCTATTGATGCGGTGACCAGTGTAAGTGGTGGTTTCTTTACTGATAGATCGAATGGCTCTACTAACATACAGATGCAGAACCTTGACCCTGGGTTATTCTTTATTATTGATACTATGAAAGTAGGGACTATAACCCCTCCTGTAGCTTTTCAAACAAGAGATGGTAAGAGTGCTATGAGGATCGTATACTACAAATCGAAGACGCCACCTCATGAAATGAACTTAAAGGACGACTACCAGAAAATTCAGAATGCAGCGCTACAAGCTAAGAAAGCAAAACAACTAAACGACTGGTTCCTATCTTCTCAGAAAGATGTCTATCTATATGTAGATGACAAATATAAAGAATGTAATGTGTTTGGACGAAATTGATAACAAGCAATGCTTGTTTATGTATTTTAGAGCAAGATAAAACTATTGAACTATGCCTTTTCCAAGTGTTTTTGATCAAAATAATGTTAATACATTAATAGAGCGAATTAATAAGGTGTCTATAGATACTACCCCTCAATGGGGTGTTATGAATGCTGGTCAAGTACTAGCTCACCTTAGTGTTTCATATGAAATGGTATATGATGAAAACTATAAGAGACCACCTGCAATTGTTCGCTTTATGCTTAAATCATTCGTTAAGAACATTGTAGTAAGCGAGAAACCATACAAAAAAAATAATAGAACAGCATCAGACTTCATTATATTAGACCAAAGAGATTTCGAAGAAGAAAAACAAAAATTGGTTTCGTTTATTAACCAAACGCAGAAAAAAGGGATGTCTTTTTTTGATGGGAAACAAAGTGTTTCATTTGGTGCCTTAACTACGAACGAGTGGAACAACTTATTTTATAAGCATTTAGACCATCACCTCCAACAGTTTGGAGTATAAACGGATTTTTAGTGGTAGACTTTCTTATCATAGGGCAGGGCCTAGCGGGCTCAGTATTATCATACACACTATTAGATAAGGGGTATTCAGTTCTAGTAATTGACGACGATAAACCAAATACAGCTACAAAAGTTGCAGCTGGTTTATTCAATCCAATTACAGGGAAACGACTTGTGAAAAGCTGGTTAGTGGATGAGCTATTTCCTTACTCAAATGACTTTTATACAGGCTTAGAAAGCACCTTAAAAGGCTCATTTTTTTATCAAATGCCTATTTTAAAGCCCATTCAAACAGTAGAAGAACAGAATTTCTTCTTTTCTAAATCGGCTGATAAATCATGGTCAGACTATGTGAGTATACATGCAAACTGTGATTTCAAGTGGGTGAATTCTCCTTGTGGTTATGGCGTAATTCATAAAGCAGGGTGGGTAAATACGGCAAAAATGAAAGACGCTATGCAGGCATACCTCAAGAAGAAGGATTCTTTTTTACAAGCAGATTTTTCTACTGATGATCTAGTTGTGGCAAAAGATGGAGTTGAATGGAAAGGGATTAAAGCAAAAAAAATCATTTTTTGTGATGGGTTTCGTTCTATTTACAATCCTTACTTCTCTTATCTTCCATTTAGAGTAACCAAAGGAGAACAACTTATTATTAAAGCAGATTTACCAAGAAATGAAATTATTAATAAAGGTGTTTTTATAGTCCCTTTAGATGATGGTAATTTCTTGGTAGGCGCTACTTCTGAGTTAACAGATGAGAATGATGTGACAGAAAAAGGAAAAGGAAAACTGGTGGAAAAGTTAGACCGACTACTAACTATACCTTACACCATTATTGACCAAAAGTCAGGGATAAGACCTACAGTGGCAGATAGGAAACCTATTATTGGCTTTCACCCAACCTACGATCAAATAGGTATATTTAATGGTATGGGAACTAAAGGTGTTTCCTTAGCACCTCTATTGGCTAAAGAATGGGTGGAATCGTTTGAAAGTGCAGATCAAATAAGAGATGAAGTGCAGATAGAAAGATACTATAAACACTTTCAGAATACGGTAACTAATTGAGGGTAAGACAAACCACATATCGACTACTAGTTATAATAGGTTTTTTTATCACCTGTTTATCGCCTGCTCTTGCACAAAATGCTGATGAAGTTTTTGGGAATAACAGAGTGCAGTATAAACAGTGGAATTGGAAAAAAATAACAACCGATAATTTCATTGTTTATTATTACGTAGGTGGAAATAATATAGCCTATAACGCTGCTCGGTATGCAGAAAGAGAGCTGAAAAAAGTAATAGAAAAAACAGGTTATACTCCTCGTTCTCAGATTACGATGATGGTATATAATTCTGTGGAAGATATGCAGATGAGTAACGTAGACTTTGAGCGTAAGGTGTTCGTTGGAGGAGAAACGAATTTAGTTAAATCTCGAATTGAGATAGCTTATCCAGGTACTCAGACAGGTTTTAAAAAGGAGATTAGTAGAAGACTAACCAAGTTAATGCTAGAAGTCATGCTTTTTGGTGGGAGTCTTAAAAACATGATACAGAGTTCTTATTTAGTTAAGATTCCACCTTGGTTTGTGGAAGGAGCAGCCAAATATGTGTCTGAAGGATGGTCAGCAGAATTAAATGATGCGGTAAAAAGTACATTGATTACGAAAAAAAACAAACCTAGAAATTTTGTAGGAAACAATGCGGTACTGGTAGGTCAGTCCATTTGGAACTATGTGGCAGAACAATATGGAGAAGACGATGTTGCCAATATATTAAATCTGACTAGGATTACTAGAAGAGAAAAAACAGCGATAGAAAGTACGATAGGGTTACCGTATAAGGTTTTTTTAGCGGAATGGAGGAATTACTATTTGACATTGAATGATTCAACCAAGATAGAAGTGATAGAACCATCTAAAAAAGAGAAAGTCAGAAGACATAACAGGAAGAATAGAATATATAAAGAAGCTGAATTTAGTCCTTCGGGTAAGTATTTAGCCTATTCAGAAAACTTTTTGGGTAGGTATAAGATAAAAGTATTAAATACAGAAACAGGTAGAAAGAAGACCTTTCATAAAGTAGGTAGAAGGATTACTGACAGGCCGTTGAATTTAGAAATCCCACTTATTTCATGGCAGTCAGATACGTCGTTAGCCATGGTCGTATACAAAAAAGGGAAGGTTTCTTTTTTGATGAAAAATACGGATACTAAAAAATTAGTAGAGAATAACTTTAAAGTGATAGAGCAGATTCTAGGAATGGACTTTTCTGACGATGGTAAGTGGGTGGTCTTTAGTGCATTAAAAGACGGGCGAACAGACTTGTTTCTATATCACTACAAAACGAATATATTCAAACGAATTACCTTCGATTTGTACGACGATGTAGACCCTCATTTTTTGAAGAATAGCTTGGATGTAGTCTTTAGTTCTAACCGATTAGATACGTTATTAAAAGGAGATAGAGGGAACTTTGAAACCGTAAAAGATGAGTTTGAATTATATCTTTACAAATACAATAGAAGAGACACCGTTACTAGATTAACTTACTTAAAAGGGAATGAATTTACTCCTAAACCGATATCCGAAACGGAGATTTCATTTTTAAATACGCAAGGGAATAAACTGTCACTCCATAAGTTAGATTTAACGACTAAAAAAGTAAGCCAAATATCTAATTACCATAAGAATATTCAAGCATACGATATTAACCCAACCGATGGGATGATCGCTTTTATAATGGAAGATAAAACGCATGATTACTTATACCTCAATAAAGATTTTTCTGGGTCAAAAGAATTTGCATCAATTAGTAATGAACCACCAGAGATAGATTCTGTAGTAGAAGTTGAAGTAGCCAAGTTCCCTTCTGTGTATGATATTGTGATAAAAGACTACTTTTTTGAATCTGAAGGAGAACAATTTTATGCTAAAATAGAAAAGGAGAAGAAAGACAGTATTCAGAAGATTAAAGATGATAGAATAAGGATACGTGGGCCGTATGATTATAAGCCATTATTAGCACTTGATAAAATGATTACTACACCATTTTTTGATCAGTTAAGAGGCTTTGGATTGTTCCAAGAAGTAAGTACCTCTGAACTGTTTGGCGATCACCGATTTTTAGCTGGTTATTATGGGGACTTTACGGATCTTAATGTAGGGAGAATATATGGTGAGTACCGTTATTTGAGGAGAAGGGTTGACTTCTCTTTTCGTTACGATAGGGAGGGAATTCAAGCTCAGGGAGACGGTAGTGCCAACTCAGTAAATCAAGCGTACTTTATCAATAAGTTTGTGTTTGGTTTAGATTATCCATTGACGCCTTCCGCAAGGTTCTCGTTTTCACCAGGGTTTGAACGAACTGTTTTTTCAGACGTGTCTGTTATTCAAGGAGCCTTAGATTTTTCTTCTCAACAAATCGCTCAAAATTATTTAAGTATTTCCAATGAATTTGTGGTAGACAATACCTATGAAAAAGGGTTGAATATGTTGGAAGGTACTCGCCTTAAAATTTCTTATAAAACCTATATGAACTTCAAAGAGTCTAAACGAAATTTTGCTCGTTTATTTGTTGATATCAGAAACTATCAGAAAATACATAAAGAGATTATTTTTGCTACTAGAATGGTAGGAGGAGCCTTTTTAGGGAATGCTAAAAAAAGCTTTTTATTAGGAGGTATGGATAATTGGCTGAATCAGCAAACAGAAGGAGATCCGTTAGGTTCCATTGATCCGGGTTCTACTGATATTGATACAAGAGATAGAAGTAATGCGTTGTTCTTTGATTATGTGACTACTTTGAGAGGGTTTAATTATAACCAACGGTTTGGGAATAATGTAGTGTTAATGAATGCAGAATTAAGGATTCCATTATTCAGATACCTGTTCAGTAAGCCGGTTAATTCATCGGTATTAAGGAATTTTCAACTGGTTGGATTCACAGATGCGGGTACAGCGTGGAGTGGTTCTGCTTTAGCTATTAACGAGGATGAGAATTTGTTTGAGACAAACACGGTGAGTAATACCAGTGGGCTTTCTGCTGAAGTAAAACGGTTTAGAGGAAGCTTTTTGTATTCCTATGGTGTTGGAGTACGAACGCTGGTATCAAATTATTATATAAAGTTAGATCTGGCGTTTCCAAAGGAACTAGTTCCTTCAGACAGAGACCCAGCCCTACACATTACTTTTGGATACGATTTTTAAATAAGAACATATGTTTTCTGCCTTAGTACAATTTGAAGTAAAACAAGAAGAAATAGACCAAGCAGTGGTCTTAATTAGAGATTTTGTGAACTACGTTCGTGCCAATGAACCTGATACACTCTATTATCATGGAATTCAAAGTGAAGATGATCCGTGTGAGTTTGTGTTGTTCATGAGTTTTGCTGACGAAGAAGCCGAAGAAAGGCATCAAGAAAGTGAACAGAGTGAGGCATTTGGTGAAAAGCTTTTGGACTTATGTACAAAAGACCCTGAACACCAGTTATTTAACACAGTTATTTAGTTCTGTGAAAAGTGAAGAAGACAATGCAATTCTTGAATTCCTTCAAGTACCTGCTGTAGTTTGTCAGAAGATTCTTCTAATGAGTGAATATAAATAGTGTCCGTTTCTCTAATGTTTACAGTCGTATGTTTCATTTCAGATAAAACACCTTGTAATTCTAACATTTGTACTTCTGTTATATGATATGTCATAGTATATTTTTAATACTACTTATTGTAACAGATAAAGTATAGATATTGTTTAATTTTATTTAAAAATAGTTAAACACTTTATTTAACTAAGGAGGAATTAGTTCTTTGAAAAGAAGAGTAAACAATTTACTTTTTGAATACTTTCTAAAATATTATTTAGTCTATTAGACGATTCGTCTAATGAATCTACATGTAAGATTTCGTCTTTCCGTATGCGTAGGGTAGTATCTTTTATTTCTGAAAGAATGTTTTCTAATTCAGTCATTTGTACTTCTGTCATGTAATATGTCATAGCTTTTGATGTTTTAGTTCGACTAAGTTATTCCAAATAA
>JAVCKV010562846.1:0-10779 GCA_032274145.1 Herpochondria borealis | reverse complement strand
CAATTTAGAAGACGATTTGAATCGTCTTCTAATTTAGAAGACGATTTTAGAAGACGATTTGCCAAATCGTCTTCTAATTATCAAATCGTCTTCTAAATGAGAAGTGCTTGAAGATGAAGACAACTGTCAAGTGCATTGACCACTGGTGTATTGTTTCTTTCTGTGATTGATGAGGCTGTTGTCTTCAACGGCTTGGTTGAGTTGTTTACAGAGTCAAAAGAGACAAGTGATGGCTGTGATGTGGACCAGTGTTTCTTCGCCTGCTTTCCTTTTCTTGCCGCTGTCATGATATGTGCGCGCGCATGATACACTCCTTTCGAGGCGGCTTGGGGGGGGGGAGGGGGGCGGACTATAATACATGCTACTCGCTCGTCACATGCGGTCTATGTGCATATGTCTCATAGTAGATGTTCAATACAGTGGTGGCTCGTTGTCGTATGCCTCTGTTCGCACCAAACGGACGATAATTCGTCGACAAAAAACTCAGAGGAAGTGTGTCACTCCACCTTCCATACCGAGCAAAACTTTGATGCTACGGGCGCTGCCCGCTCGTCTATCTTAGTTCTAGCAAGAGATGTCGCAAAAGAGACGTGCTTGGAGGATGGACCTGATGGCTTTGATAGGCGAGCAAACAAGGATTTGAAGAGGGAGAATATCGAGGCTCGTGGAGAGAGTGACGATGCTGAGGAAGACAGCGACGACGAAGATGAGGAAAACGCCCCTTCTGGATACCACTTGATGGTTGACATTGATATGAAAGGTCTGGATTCCAACCTTTTGGACTCTCAAGAGCGTCTAGCGCATGCTATGGAATGCGCAGGGAGCTGCGTTTTTAACACTGCTCTCTCACCACTGTCTTGAATCTGTAGATTATTTACTCTGGAGAGATTGATTTCCAGCGCATTGACGTGTACGACGTGTTGCCAGGACAATGTTTCAAATCGGTGGAGGACTACGAAAAGTCTCTCGCCAATGATGCATCGCACTACTCGATACATGCCAATCTGTTTTCACCTGATCGTGCCATCTATATGGATGGTGTGATACAATCCAGAAGTAAAGGAGAGCATACATACCACAAGTCGTTGGTGCAACCCGCCATGTGTGCCCATCCGAATCCAGAACGCGTGGCGATTGTTGGTGGTGGCGAGACGGTGACTCTGCGCGAAGTTTTGACACACAAAAGCGTTAGAGATGCGATCATGATCGAGATTGACGAGGGAATGGTATCGGCTTCCCGCCAGCATCTTCCACAATGAAGCGACTGTAGCGACTTTGTGGGAAGCGCGGCATGGTGCGATGACGATCCTCATGCTCAGATGTACTATCAAAGATGCTCTTGCGTGGTTCATTGATCGCTACTACGACAAGGACAATATCACAGAGGCACTTTTTGATGTGATCATAATGATGCTCTGTAAGTTGGAACGGGCTCAGCTTCTTATTGACACCAGCAGTTGCAGTGCCGCGGTACTTCCCTATTGATAAAAAGTTTAGTTCTCCGACGATTAGCGGCAGTGGTGGTCCAGAAACGACCCAAAACTAGTAGAGCTCTCTAGAGTTGGTAGAAGACATCATCTCCTTACTAAACTGCCTGAGGTCTATGCATAAGGGTGCCGTAAGAAGGTGTGGCATTCGTGCACACGTGTACGTCGATATGCGTGGTGCGTGCGATTATGGTAGACTAGTCTGCCCAACCACCCCAAGCAACTAAAAGTGGTTCTTGTCTTGATGTGTGAATGATGATCGGACCACATTCAATTCTCAGACGGGACCACGAATGTCTTTTCTACATATACGGCTCAGTAGTACACAAAGAAGTAACAGATCCCAAATGCGATCAAGACTCTGTTTGGCACCCATCCAAGCAAGAGAAAACCCATTGAAAAATGCTCGTCCAGCATACTAAGTATGCCTTCCCTGTGAATGCGACCATAATTCAGCTTACGTTTGTCCTAGTGTTTGTCCTCCTGCCGCTCATTCGATATACAGTAGGCATAGGAATAAAAGGAACTCCGAACCCTTCCGCCCAATTAGACGCTCTAGTAGTGCTGAGCATCCATAGTGGGTGTTACGATTCGGGATCTTCAACTTGAACTCGTTGAATGAATATACTTGGCAAGAACGACCTTACGCCACACGTCGGTGGCGGCTACAACAGCTTCTGGTGCTTTGGTGCGCCGGCTCTCGTTATCAACGTAGTGAAATCACCACCCGGCGGCAGAGATAAACGCCAACGTCTCAACCCTGGACATAAATTGAATGACAATGATGTCATCTGCGGAAGGGGCAACGGAGCCTCAACAACCTGGGCAACATAGCTACAGTTCCGTCAGATTGTCGCCGAAGGGGCAGATGAGTACCGCAAATTGAAGATTCACGCCCCCGCGAAGAAGTAGCGCATTACAGAGATCATCGATATTGTTCGCCTCAAGGGTGGTCATTTTCTTCAAAGGACCGAGAGCAGTGGAAAATGGTACGACATCGGCGATGAAGCTGTCGCTGCCAAAGCCGGCCACGCCCTTCGAGACGCCACCAGCCAGCAGGCCCTCCTCCTCATCGGAAGAGTTGGTTTTGTCCGGCAACGAGAACCACAAAACAAGAAAAGCAGCGAAGAAGAAATCTGTATGTGAAAAAAGCAAGACAAAGACCTCCAGTGCTAAGACTGGCCGGAAGCAACAACCATGAGTGGGCAATGCAGATCTGGTTGATGGGTACCTGCTGACATCCCGAAATGCCCCATAGCTCGACTCGAAGAAGGAAGAAGGCATCGTCCTGGCGCCTCCTTCGTCACAGTGTCGGTCCCAATGACTTTCTCGTCGATCAAGACTCCTTCTACAAGTAGCAGGTTACGATTTATGGTGTGAAATCTCCCTATCCTACTGTCTAGCAGCTAGCCACCCTTGTACTCGTCTACGCTATATCTAGAGGGAGCAGTTAGCTACTAGTATAACCGACTTTCGTGGTGTACTACTCGATGACGAGTTTGTAGTAGTGTGTGGTCCTGGAATCTGTTGCTACTAATTTTATTGTCGCAGTCACAGCCACTGCTTGACGACGCCCTCTGTCTTTTCAATTTAACCTGCTATGTTCGTCGTAGTTTTTGCAGAAGAAGTTGCAATGGAAATTATCGTTTGCTCGAACTAGCGCTTTCCTATATCACAACCATCAATCACACGCGAGTACACGGATACCGGCCGAGAGCCTTCGTACCAGGGACAGCCTGCTGATTGCAGCGACTGTGGGTGGGGAGACGGGCCCTTGGGCTGCTTTGCAAGTCACTATGATACGAGGAGCATAATACTTGGCACATTACCGGATAATGTGTGTGGCAGTTACTACGACGCAATATAAACAAGTAGACTACCGTGCCCTGGAGGTACGAGTGCGATCATAAGTTAGTCTTTTCCTAGTAAAAGTGCTTTTCTAGAATAAGTCGTACTATCAGGTGCGACATTCCACCAGAACGTGTTCCAATATATATTCTCGAATTTGTGCGACACATATGCCAGGTTTTCTGTTTGCCGCGATGTTCACGGTAGATTGGTACCGACGAGCCTCGTAGCCCATCATGTTGATGTCGCAGGAGTCCCTGTGAGCACGCTGGCTCTGACAGCCTTTGCCAGGAATTGGATGCTAGTCGCAGTCGAAAGGGGTCCGGTTGATTGATTGATTGATCATTCATTGTGATATTGCACCAGAGTCCTCACATTTTTCTCCCACAAAAACACAATGATCTTCAAGACTCCATCCCCCTCAACAGTACGAACAACCACGAAAGCAACAATGTGCCAACAGCGAACCACTTCAAACTGCACTTCCTCAATAGCGGTACTAGACGCTGTTCCCTCTTCTTCCAACAGCAACCAGATTGTGACTCCGATATCAGTTTGGTGCCTTCAAGAGCTCAACTATAGTGAGCTTGATGATCAAGTTGGGTGCTCCTCCCCGTTGCCTTCTGTCGAAGTGTCGGCCAGCAAGAGCGAAAGATCATACACCGGAGATACTACTACTAGCCACACCAGCAGCCGCACCAGTCTCGGACATGGATATAAGTTGAACGACAACGATGTTATATGTGGAAGAGGCAAGCGAAGCCTAAACAATATGGGCAACATGGTTTTCCGCCATATTGTTGCCGAACGAGCGGACGAGTATCGTAAATCGAAGACTCGTATCATTAAGAAGCAACGCATTGATGTGATAATTGGTATCGTTCGGTCTGCTGGCGGTCACTTTCTTCAAATGGACAAGAGCAGTGGCAAATGGTACGACATCGGCGATGAAGCTGCTGCTGCCAAAGTCGGTCACGCCCTTCGAGACACGAAGAGCGTTGTGTGCGCTCTACCTCCGTCTGCCGACAAGGCGGCGATGAAGAAGAAGACAGCATTGAAGAGCAGCAAGAAGCAGACCAGCAAGAGGGAAATCATCAAGATTGACGGATGGGAAAATCTACAGGCTGCTCTCCTCAATCCTGATCATGGCGATGCCTTCAATTTCGATCACGACGAAGTGGACCTGTTTCATCTCATCGAAAATGACGTGTCTGCCCTGGATTCCCTTCTTCTAGTTTCATCTGGACAAGACAACGACGACGACGAGTTCGCTTTCGCAAATTCCTTCTTGACTGGCATGGACACAGCCTACTAAGATTGAGCAAAAACGAACGCTCAAGAACACGAGCGAGAAAATATGCTATCCAAACGTGGCACTCAAACAGCCGTCCAGTCTGCTGATTCAGACTGGTTCTGGTGCTGATGATGAGAAAACGATGTCTTCTCGCGCCTCAAAGCCTTTGTGCACCGCTGCTGCCGCTCCTCGACCCGACTGCACAATAGCTGTTGCCTGCCTTCTGTGCGTTGCTAGAGATAGTAGAAAGATAGCATATTATAGAAGATGCGTTCTCACTTCAGATCCGTTCTCAGCAATTCTCACGTAGAACCAGGCAGAACAAAAGTGCCTGCTGAGCTATGAGTCTCAGCTCGGCGCACGGCTTTCTACCCTGACCATTATCTAGAGTACTATTCTACTGGCTCTAGCTAGAGTGGAGAGCTTGTATGTCACTGCAAATGGGAGGACCTAGCAGCAACTCAAGTACTGAAAGAGTGCCGTACATGTACTCGATGCCGGACACCGTATGTACTCGCTCATCCTGCTGAAGTACCTGTACTGTATACTTCGTACAGTACAGTGTCGGTAGACCGCGCGCGACTCTGCGTCCTCGCTAATGAGAGCCATTGATTCTTTTCTGTGAGATTTCATGTTCGAGTCGTCTACGGCCTAACATTCATTGCGCCGTTCCTTCTCTCGCTAGCTTTTGTTGTCCTCTCCAAGATCACCATGACGGACAATGTCCCAGACGAGAATGCTGAGAGTGAAAACAAGAAACGTCCACTCGAAGAATCCACAGAAACGCCAACTCCCATAACTGCCGAAGGAGAAATGCCGCAGAAGCGGTTCTACCGTTCACGAGCCCACTGCAACCCCTTGTCGCACAATGATAATTTTGAATACCCAATCAACCCAGACGCGATGGATTGGAGTCCACACTATGCAAACGGGTCACCGCCATCGATTCTGGATGTTGGCTGTGGCTTTGGAGGGCTGACTGTGGCACTCAGTACGCTCCTTCCGAACGAGGTCGTTTTGGGTATGGAGATTCGTGCCAAGGTGACAGAGTACGTGCGACTTCGTATTGTCGCTTTGCGCAAGGAAAACCCAGGACAGTATCAGAATGCGTCCGTGATGCGAACCAACTCCATGAAATATCTGCCTCACTATTGCAAACCAAGAAGTCTCGTCAAGCTCTTCTTTTGCTTCCCTGATCCACACTTCAAACGACAGAACCATGGTCGTCGTATCGTGTCCGAGCGGCTATTGTCAGAGTATGCCTATTATTTGAAAGAAGGCGGAAAGCTCTACTGTATTACGGATGTTAAGGAGCTACATGAATGGCATGTGGCCAACTGCGACGCACACCCACTGTTTGCTCGCATCTCGGAGGAAGACCTGAAGGATGATCCGTGCGTCGAAACAATGCAAACGGCAACAGAAGAGTCTCAGAAAGTGGATCGAGCAGGAAGCTCCAAGTACCATGCTGTCTACCGACGTATCCCAAACAGCGACATTGCTGCGATTGAAGCAGACTCGTTCTTTCCTCCCGCTGGAGACTCATTCTAGCTAGTGAGATTCGTACGAAAGTCTTGTGGAGTTCGGGAAGCCCCAGCTCTTGACATCTGCTTTGTGCACAAGGTCTTCCTCCCTCGGCGCGATCACGTGTTTGTTTCCACCAGCAACTAGCTGCTCGCGACCAAAATGTAGTTTGAGTTATTTTTCTATGCGCGCTGCGCCCAGTGTGTAGGGTTTTACAACTATGCAACATAAACTAGTTGACCTGGCAGTCTATGAGTGTTGAGCATGGGTACCTGTAACCCGACTTCACTGGCCGTGCTGCAAACCAATCGTCCTCATCAAACCTTCAGAGACTCTAGAGGCGGAATGCGCCACTCTTCCCTCTACTGGAGGCGGAAATAAGAGTAGTGAGTTTTTCGGTGGGGACTCCCTTGATACATCTCGCTAATAACTGTGGTCTACTAGCTACCTAGCAAAGAGTGTATGGACCAAAATGATCCATATCCTGCATTCCTGCCATGTGTAGCAATGTCGCTCGTCGCATTGCCCGACAATTGCTGGGTAGCGTTTTGTGAACAAACCAAACCGGAGTCCTGCGTGCATACCATGCATCTAGTTCCTTTATCCAGCAGTTGCTGGTTAGTGTTTTGCTTGGTAGTAGTACCTTCGAGCCAAATGGCCCAGCCCAAATGTCGGTGCAAGTCTGGTTGGCCCCAAATTCGCAACACCAATGGAACAAGTTTGTCTTGCGTACTCAAAGGAAAATCACACTAGAGAGGTTTTCCTCTACAGCAGGACATCCCGAAAGAAATGTGGGTATAGCCATATAGTTTCTCACTTAGTACAACTCTAATCAATAGGTCTGTGGGAGTCATCGAGGCCGCCGCTACGATAAATTACCATCTTGAGACAGTCTTCCCCATCCAGTAGCCTGGTGGCGGCCGCGCTGCCGCACGAGTCTGAATACCGAGCAACAGAAGAAAAAAGAAAAATAGCCGTCTTTGTTGCAGGTCATCCATGGTTTGCTTTCACCATAAGATGACCCCAAGAATGTGAGAAGACACGACCTTGTCACCCAAACAACACATAAACGTATTACAAACATCGTCCCCGGTGAAATTAATTATTGGAAGGAGACACTTCAAAGGCCAGCCCTCCAGTGATCATGCATCTCTCTCTTTACTTGGCCCTATCCTTCGGCTCGGTCCAGGTCTTGTCAGCACCTTGTACCATTTGTAAGGGAGGCGAAGACATCTCACTTCCAGAGAAAGAAATCACCATTCCAGGCTTTGAGTTCCTTGAAACGTGCAATGACCTGAACACGGTGATACCAGGTGCGCTGCAGCTTGGAAGTGAAGACTGTGATGGAGTCCAGAGTATTGGGAGCCTCTGTGGATGCTCCGTTTCTGAGGACGCATGCCGCATCTGTACCGATGGGAGTCCCGTAGGAATGCCATCTCGTGAAATCCCATTGTTTCAAAGTCTCTTCCCGCAAGGCATCACACCGACGTGCGATCTGTTTGAGGCATTTCTCCTCTCTATGAACAAAGAAGATGCTCTGTGTGTATCGACACAGTCGTTCATGGGAAGCTATTGCGGGTGTCCAGGAGCGATTCCGCTCGAAAACGGCACAGAGACGTGTTCCCTCTGCCCTGGAGGAGAAATTGTATCAGAACCAGACAAGGTAATAAACTTGTTTGAGTTTGAAACTTGCGCTGATTTCGATGATGCTCTGAGATTATTGTTACCAGCCGAATCCGAGCAGTGCTCTCAAATCCAATCAATCTACGGTTTGTGTGGGTGTTCGTCAGGCCCAGACCCTCCGTGCTCCATGTGCCAAGATGGTAGCCAAATCACAACGCCAGATCGAGTCATTCCCTTCGTTGAGTCGCCTTTTGGACCAGGTTTCAATATCACGTGTGCCTTGTACGAGGCCAACGTATTGACGCTTGCAGGTGATGACCAAGCATGTCAACTTGCGCAAGGACTTGGCAGTTACTGTGGTTGTCCACCCCTTGAGAATCACTGTGAATTTTGCCCTGGCGAGAAGGTGCATCCAGACAACTACGCAGTTGAGATTGGTGCATTAGAACCCGTTCGCGAGGCAGGAGTGACCCCAACGTGTGAGTTTACCGAAACGCTGCTTTTGCAGGTACCCTCAGACGACAAACTCCAATGCTTTGGCCTGCAACAAAAGGCATTCTTGTGCGGATGCAACGATGGGCACGCGACCTATATGAATGCATACACCGAGAATCAACGCAACGCAATTGCGTATATTCCCAAGGCGACCTCCTTTCTCTCCATAATTTGTACGCTCCTCGTCATTTCGGATATTCTGCGATCGAAAGCAAAGAGACAACGTGTCTACGGTCGCCTTGTTGTCATCGCTGCAGTCTACGACTTTGTCTATGCCATTGCTTGGTTCATTGGAACATGGGCTGTCCCAGTATATGATGAATATGGCGACCCAACGGGAGTTGTTGGAGCGTCTGGAACAGCGGCCACCTGTACAGGACAAGCATTCTTTGTGGAGATCGGTCAGAGTAAGTATAATGGCTCGTGGTGTTGCTTCAATTCGACCATTCTTAACCGCATTCTCACCACGATTGTTACAATACAACAGCTACGCTTTTACTGAATATCTCGCTGTCTATTTACTTCTTGTTGGTGATCAATTACGGATGGAAAGAACGTCGCTTGCAGGCCATACAAATATATCTGCTCGGCATTCCTATCGTACTGGGACTGGCTCTGGCCTTCGGAGGACTCCCGGTTTACTCCTGGTTGCCAATCGTCTGCCAAGTGCAATACTTTCCACTCGAGGATAATCTTGCGGCGGTTATCCTTCTCATTCTTATTCCGGTTGGAGTCTCGATCTTGGCTCTCACTGTGATCATGGTGTTGATTTATCGCGGCTTTTATCGCATCCGTCATCACGAGAAATACGGTTCCAAGCATCGATGTTTGGCGACGATTGTCTTTTGGCAATCTTTCTTCTATCTGGTGGCGTTTCTTGTTTCCTGGCCTGTTGTGATGACTGGAGTTCTAAAAGGCGGAATCGATGGGAATCTTTCATACGCCTTCAGCTTCACTCTGGCCTTCGTTGCTCCCATTCAAGGTGCTGTAAACTCTGTGGTGTACTTTCACACTCGAGTGTACAGTCGCCATGAGGGTGTCCTTGTCAACAAAGTAGCTTCCGCTGTTGCAGGCGACGAGGATGAACCAAATGAGAACCAAAACACTACATTGCCCGAGACAGCGCTATCGGGTAGCGAGGAAACTGGTACAGTAGGCGACACAATCCATTGCGATCCCCAAGAAATCTCCGAGACTGAAACCTGTGTAGGTGAGCTGCTTGATCCAGCGTTCATGATTGCTTTTGAAGAGGCCGAAGATTCTATGTACACGCTGGAACCCAAGCCAAAGGGCTCCTATTGGTTCTTTCAACGCCGGCGATAGGCGGTCTCTGATGCCTGGAACGACGTGACGAATGTTTGGACCTAGCTACGCCGTCTTGTCTCGATTTGTGAACTGAATCCGAGTATAGTATGCCGTAAAAGTCTTGACATGGAACGGTCATCATCTGATGAGTCATCTTTGTGAACTTCTCAAGGATCAGCGTCTGCTGTGTCGTCCTAGCCAGTAGATATAAGGCCGACCGTCATGATTGGCGTGTGCTGATCCAATGGGTTGGTCAAGTTTCGGTATAGCCAAAGCCTACTACTACGGCCAAGAATTCTTCATTGCCCGTGAAGTTTTGACAGCCGCAGTTGGATTCAATCTTCTTTGACTTGCGGTAGAGAAAATAGATTCTGATACTTCTCTGTGCATATTCTTCCCCGTAGCACGAGTCAATATTTGATAATATCAGCAGCGCGGTTTTGTGACAGACATGCTTCTGAAGCAAACAAAGACGGTCTATAGGTTTAATCCCACTTTGAGCAAAGTTTGGCTTCATCAAGCCACGCTACACAGTTGTCTTTTTTGGGTGTCCTGACTGGCTCTTCAGCTTGCATTAGTAAAATCAATATATGAAAACTTTCCAAAGTGGCACCACCGCCAACTGCTCCACCAGCACCAGATGCATTCACAATATTTTCCTCTGTCCTGTATTCGTACGAAACTTTAACACCGGTACCAGTTAACAACTGCTGTTCTTCGCAAAAACGCTGTATCGCGACGGAAAGCTTCTTGTTATGTCGATCGCAGAAGAAACCCCAACGGAATTGCAAGTGTTGGTTGGCTGCATTGTAGAGTGGCCCTTGTTTCAGCAAGAGCTTGAGGAAGAACACGTTCATTGTACTTTGGAATAATCATTTTAAATGACTCATAGAAGTGATTCATCTCTTCATTTGTCCCAAGTGAAAGTCTAATAAAGTTTGGAAGACCATTGGCTTTTAAAGGTCTTAAGATGACACCGTAACTTAGTAAATTCTCAAAAAGAAAATTGCAAAAAGGCAAAATATATTTTTATCTCAAAAAAGCAGACGTCTGCATCTTTATAATGTGAAGGTAAGTCTGAGGCGTTTTTTAATGTATTGATCCCTAAAAAAGTAAAACCACAATCTGTGTAATGTTTAATGAGTCGCACATTATTCCCGCAGGTATCTAATCTAATGTGCGTTTTATTGTTATGCTTGGCAT
>JAVCKV010562835.1:0-10780 GCA_032274145.1 Herpochondria borealis | reverse complement strand
GGCATGGTATTCGATGACGGTGTAAGCTCATGTATCAATGAGAATCACTTCATTATGACAACCACTTCAGGTGGTGCGGCTGGAGTTTTCAGTTGGTTAGAAATCTGGCATCAAACCGAATGGCCTGAGCTAGACGTTTACTTCAATAGTGTTACTGATCAGTGGGCGACTATGTCAATCTCTGGCCCTAACGCACGAAAATTACTCGCTGAATTAACAGACATCGACTTAGATCCTGAAAATTTTAAGTTTATGGATTGGCGCGCTGGTGAAGTTGCTGGTGTTCCCGCTCGAGTTTTCCGCATCTCGTTTACGGGTGAGCAATCATACGAGATTAACGTGCAAGCCAACTACGGTTTAGCGGTTTGGGAAAAACTGTTTGAACACGGCGAGAAATACGACCTCACACCTTATGGTACCGAAGCGATGCACGTACTTCGTGCAGAAAAAGGCTTCATTATTGTGGGCCAAGATACCGATGGCTCAATGATGCCAAGTGACTTGGATATGAATTGGGCAGTAGCGCACAATAAAGAATTCAGCTTCTTAGGTCAGCGTTCAATGTCACGTACAGATGCTATTCGCGAGGGTCGTAAAGAGTTAGTTGGTTTGCGCACTAAAGATCCTGAAGTGGTTGCACCTGAAGGCTCACAAATCGTATTAGACCCACATCACGAAATACCGATGCCGATGGAAGGTCACGTCACATCCAGTTATTACAGCGCCTGTTTAGGCCATAGTATCGCTATGGGTGTGGTTAAAGGTGGCTTAAAGAAAATGGGTACTACCGTATTTATGCCACAAGCTGATGGCACTAATATCGAAGCTGAAATTTGTAGCCCAGTGTTTTACGACCCTAAGGGAGATCGTCAAAATGTATAGTTTTAAACAAACCAATCTTGAAAACTGCCTAAAAGTGGGGGGGTGTCTTTAATGAACTTACATCCAACAAACAAAAATATGCAGCATCTTTCAATGCACCATGCAGCTGTAAAATTCCCTGCGGGCAATGAATTTTATTCAATCAATGAGTCATCTGCAGGTCACTTAGTGCTTCGCATTCCTGAGTCAGGTTTAAAATCAGCGACTAAAGCAATCAAAGCAGTAACCAAGTTAGCGATTCCAACAACGTTACAATCTGAAGTTAACGACGACTTCGCCTTGTATTGGATATCACCTGACGAGTTTTTGTTAATAACGCCAGAGCGCACCGAAGCGGATGTTGAAGCTAAACTCCGTGACAAAATAGATGGCCACTTTGCCATCTCTGATGTCACTGGCGGCCAAACTGTCGTTAATCTCTCGGGCGAACGTGCTGAAACCATCCTTAAAAAATCATCAGTGTATGATGTTCACGAAACTAACTTCCCCATTGGCAAAGTAGTAACAACAAAATTTGCTAAAGCACAGTTAGTACTCACACGAACGGGATCAGACAGCTTCAAGCTCATTATCAGACGTAGTTTTAGCGACTACATTTGGCAATGGATTGCTGATGCGGGTTCACGCTCTTAACATTAATTTTAACGTTAAATTCAGTTGGGTCATTATTGGCTCAACGATCAACAACGCTAGGTTGGAAAACAAGCGAAGCTACGAATGCGCTCAAAAATCATCGTATTTGTATTACTTACTTAGTCTTTTCTAATGGATTTCTATCTAATAAAAAGACACCCCCCTACTTTTACGGGGTTTATATGATTAAGAAAGAAAACCCCGCCCTGCGGGCTGCCGTCGCTCTGCTCCAGCATTGTCTCGGCTCCGCCTCGGCTTGCCATTTTTTCTTTTTATATAAATCCTCTAGGGTAGATTAAAAAGGATCAACTCATGAATCAAAACGCCAAGCTTAATATGCCTAGCTACATCAATATCCCAAACGGTGAAAAACCAACACCAACGTTTAGTGCTGCAGAAATGCAAAGACGTATCGATTCGTTAAGAGTCCTCATGTCAACGCTGAATATCGATAGCGTATTGATGACGTCATATCACAATATCAACTACTACAGTGACTTCCTTTATTGTGCATTTGGGCGTAAATACGGCCTTGTGATCACACATGATAATCAAACAACGGTAACGGCAAATATCGATGGTGGACAGCCTTACCGTCGTACCTTCGGTGATAACTTGGTTTACACCGACTGGCAGAATGACAACTTCTACAAAGCCACTGCAACGCTTATCAAAGGCAAGCAACGCGTCGGTATCGAATTCGATTCAGTGCCACTAGAAATGCTAGAAAAACTAAAAGGCGCAATGCCACAATGTGAGTTTGTAGATATTGGCACCGGTGCGATGAAATTACGCATGATCAAATCAGCCGAAGAAATCGCACACATTACAAAAATGACAGCAATTGCTGACATCGGTGGTGCAGCTTGTGCTGAAGCGATTGGCGTTGGAGTTCCTGAGCACGAAGTAGCACTTCACTCAACACAAACGATGGTTCGTGAAATTGCCAAAGTATGGCCTGACGGTGAATTACTGGATACATGGACTTGGTTCCAGTCTGGTATGAATACAGACGGCGCGCATAATCCTGTTACATCAAAGAAAATTGAAAGCGGCGATATCCTAAGTCTTAACTGTTTCCCAATGGTTGCAGGTTACTATGTAGCGCTTGAGCGTACTTTATTCTGTGAATCAGCGACTGATGAGCAAATGAAAGTATGGGAAGTAAACGTTAAAGTACACGACGAAGGTAAGAAGTTAATCGTACCTGGTGCTCGTTGTTGTGATATCGCTTACGAGCTAAACGAAATCTACAAAGAGCACGATCTACTTGAATACCGCACCTTTGGTTACGGGCATTCATTCGGCGTTTTATGTCACTACTATGGCCGTGAAGCGGGTCTTGAGTTACGTGAAGAAGTTGAAACAGTGCTTGAAAAAGACATGGTTATTTCAATGGAGCCAATGCTGATGTTACCAGAAGGCATGCCGGGTGAAGGTGGATATCGTGAGCATGATATTTTGGTTTTGACTGATGATGGGGCGGAGAATATTACGCATTATCCGTATGGGCCGGAGCATAATATTATTACAAAATAAACGCTTTGCGTTTAGTTTGTAATGACAACTTATCACTATAAAGTTGTATTTGAAAAGGACGCTATTAGCGTCCTTTTTTGTGTTTGAAATTGTCTTAAAAAGACACCCCCCCACTTTTTGGCACTTTATCTGATTATTTAGATTTGAGTGGGTTTTTTCGATGCTCTTTTAATTGCAAACTCTCCTCGGGTAATTGTTCACAGCACCGATTTACTTTGTTGTCTTCGTCAACAACAAAGTAAACAAAAAAATGCCGCTTTCCTTTAAACCGTTGCCAATCGAAAGTCATCGAAGGAAATAATGGGGATACAAGGGAACTCGCTCCCAACAACAGATCGCTCAAACAACCTTGATCCTAGACCATTATTTCTTAATTTAGTCGCAATACTAAAAACGAACAAAAAAACAGGGATAAAATCCCCTCTTTTTTTAAAATTATTTATACGAAAGAATGAATTCGTATAAGTTACAAATACTTTAAGATATAAAATAAAACAGTAAAAAACTAAGAGGAATCTCTATAATATTATTAAGAGGGACGGCAGTCCTTCTTAATATACTGTTAGAGTAAGTAGATAAATATTTATGAATAATCTTTCAAAAGGAATTTACTTAGGTCAAAGAAAAGTCTTAATTCCTTGGGGCACGCCTATAAATAAATTAGGAGCTTATGGAAATCCGATTATTGATGAAAAGCAAGAAGATAGTATTTCTCTTTGCTGGGAAAATGACTATTTATTGGGGTTCTTTGGTGATATTAAGGCAATTCAAATATATAAAGAACCAAACCCTCGAAGCTACCATATTTACTTAAATCAACTCTATTGGGTTTCACTAGAGCTTGATTCAGAGGTTATAAGTAACCTTACAGAATTATTGATGTTTTTAAAAGATAGATATAATCGGTTAAAGAAAATATTTGGAGAAGCTTCTTTTTGTTATCCTAATATACAAAAAGGTATGCCTAGTATTTATTGGGAATTAAACAATTTAACAATTGGGCTTTGTCCTTCTGGCTGGGGAGGTAATATAACAATAGCAAAAACTCCTAATAACTATAATGAATTAAAGAGTCAATCAGATAAAATAAGAATTAAAGAAGGTAATCTAGGCGCAGTATTTCCCATAGAATGGCCAGATATTTCGTAATATAGTGACTAGTTTATAAAAACTCTAACTAGTTACATCATCGAAAAAAAGACTCGCTATCACACGCATTTTTCAGCTGTGTAAGGCATTATGTATAAAATATGAATTGAGCCATTCACCTTATGTCAGAAATTATAGATTTTGAAGAACTAAAAAACCGAGTAAAAATTGCTTCCAGATTATCATTTGAGAACCTTCAAAAAGTTTATGGTATTGATAGTATAACTGGTTACGCACTCTGCACAGATGATAGTGCAATAACTATTTACCATGTTGCTAACAACCAAAATTGGAATGATGATGATTATGAATTCTCTCCTGTAGAATGGAGAATCCATGATAATGTTAAATTATTCGAATGTACTTACGAACTTATGACGGAACGTCTTAATAAAGAAGCTCAGATAGAATTTGACCAATCTAGTGATGTTATTGACAGTACTTTTAATGCATTTGTAATGGCATTAAAAGAATTAAAAGATGAGGAAGTATTCTCTAAAAATGTTTTCTTATCGGTATTAAGTACCGATCCAAGTGAAGCAATGAATAAAAGGGAGCGAGAATCAATAATTTTACTTAACAGTATCTCATTAACCCGAGCTTGGGAAAATTGGCAATCCCAATTCAATTGATAATATAAACAAGCTTCACTCAGCACGGTAGGTTGGGCTGACGATTGGAAGCCCAACAATCACAAGTCTCAAACACCTATGTTGGTTGTCGTACCTCAGCCCAACCTACTGAAATGAATAATAAAAAAGACACCCCCCTACTTTTGGGCACTTTCTCCATTCTAGCGATTGTTTTCTCCCCCCATTTAACAAGCCAAGCCACGCAGGAAATTGGTGATGAAGGTTTTGTCATGTTTGAGTGAGGGACGAGCGAGTTACAAAACCGCGTCAATTTTTGAGTAGTGAGGGAACCGTTTACGGCTTGTTAGTAGGGCGGCATTTTTTGGGTTACGTTTTTGTTGCTGTTGACAAAAAGGTAACTCGTAGCTGCGCTACGAAATACGTTTAAAATGACACCCCCCCACTTTTAGCCACTTTCTATTTCTTCAACAACTTCCCAAATCGAACATCAAATCCCTTCTGCAACTTAGCTTCTGCTCCCGGCAAACAAATCCAATCGAGTTTATAAGTTTCCAAAGTAGCTGACGTATTTACAGCGGCATTACCAAGTCCATCAGATTTCATCCGATCTAATTGAATCTTTAAACGTAAATCCTTATCTTCTTTCGGACTTTCGATATCAAGCAAGATTTCACAATCAATCAATTGCAATCTACGAGCCTTGCCGAATTCTTCACGATCAGTTTCGCGTGCTTGTTTCATGCGCTTTGCAAAACGTTTGAGGTAATCTTTATTGGTGATCTCTAGACTATTAATTTTATCTTCTAACTCTGCAATAACAGCCGCATCAGTCTTCTCAGGCAGTTGTTCTAGTTCAGCACAAAGCTTTGCTTTAGCAGCCAAAACTTCTATCTCATTATCTAATTTAGCTTTATTTAATCGGTCTTTCGCGCCTGCATAAGCATCACAAGCTCTAGAATAATCAATACCTAATCTTTCAATCAACTTTTCAGGTAAGCCTGAAGGCAATTCTGGTAGTTCTTTATATTGTGCTTCTAATGCATCAAATTCTTTATCAGATACACTCAAATCTTGAGTAGTCTTAGCGAGTTGATGAATCTGTTTTTGAATAGCTTTATATGCATCGATTTGCTCGTCTTCAACCGCACGCTTTTCTTTTCTGACACCTTGAATTTTTGCATAGACAGCATCACTAGCTATTTTGAATGTATCCCAAGCTTTTTGATCTTGTTTTCTGCGAGTTACACCTATTTGCTTCCATTTGCTTTGGGTGAATTTAAGTTTATCTAAAGTTTGTTCTGAGTTCTTCTCATTAACTTCAAGCTCAATCATTTGCTCTAGCTGTTCGATAAAAGAATGTTTGGTTTTGATATTTTTATCGTATTCAATATCTAGCTTTTCATTAATCTGATCTTTTATTTTAGAAAGCTTATCCCATTGTTTTTGTCCACGACCATGTTCAACATCTTTGATTTTTTTCCAGTCTTGCATGATCTTTGAAACGCGATCTTCAACCAATTTATAATCAGGTTTAACATCCCAATCAGTCGTTTCAAACAGTTCTTTCATTCGTTGAATAAAAGGCTCACGCTTTTCGAGGTTTGCTTGTTGAATCTCACGTTTTTTGGTGAAGAACTCTGCGCAAGGCTCATAAGCTTTATCGCCTGCTTCCTTGAATCGTGGCCAATGTGCATCCGAGATATCAGAACTACCCATGGCTTTCCATTGATCTTGCAGTGTTTTAATTTTCTTCGCTAGATGATTTGCGTTAGGATTTTTCGATTGCTTCTCTAACTCTGGAAGTGCTTCCATTTTTTCACATAATTCGATCAATTTGGGTTCGACGGCAAAGTCTTTCCAGTCTCCCATTTTTCCTACATTTTGTGTCGCTTCTTCAATGCGTTCATCAAGTTTTCTGCGTTCACTTCCTTCATAGTTTTCAGTCGCTTTAATTGCTGAAGCTAATTCTCTTTGTGCTCGACTAATTTCACCGCGTTGTGCTGCACCAAATATACGATTGATTTTTTTATGTAATTTATCCAGTGTCTGTTTAGCATCTTGGCGAGCTGCCTTGCCCTCATTTAAAATGCCATTAGCTTCTGCAATAGCTTCACTTTTGCACTGTAGTTGAGGAAACTCTCTAGACCATTTTAATGTTTTGGTCGCTTGAAGTATCGCTTTTGCATGATGATTGACCATGAACAGTTGGTCTTTGTTCTTCTCACTATTTATTTCACTGCTATTTTTATTATCGTTATCGTCGTCGTTATTAATGTCGTCGCCATTTACGTTTTCATCACTACAATTATTAACTTCATTTTGAACAGTACGTGAATCACTGACACATTGAGCGATTAATAAAACCGAGTCGATGGACTCACTTGCTTTAACAAATCGATCACGAGTCATTTCAATAGGTGGAATTGTTGTAACCGCACTATCCCATTGTTGCTTTAGCTCTGCTAATTCATTGTTAATCGTCGGGCATTCAGTGACTAATTGATCCAATGAAAACGTTGAAAGTATTGAACATTGGTTTTCTAGTTGATTAACAATTTTATCCTGATTTTGTTTGGATAAAGTAATCGACATATTGTGTTTTACATCAGCATCGACTTGAGTAAATGCTGTTTTATAAAGTGCTTTTTCATCTTCGACAGGTTCGAAGTCTAGGGAATTCCAGCTTTTGCTAATATCAAAAAACTTAACTCTAATTTCATCACTCCAATTCACATAACGCGCCAGTGCTTCCATTTTTTCTCGAAGTGAAACGACTAAATTGGCATTGTCTAATTCGAGTTTTTGCGTTGTATGATAATCATCAATTTTTGCTTTGATGATTTTCTCAGCGTTCTTGTCTTTTCCTTTAAGGTTTTTTCGTGCGACTTCTAAGGATTCAATGGTCTGTATTTTTTCAGCTAATTTAATGCGAGAGTTGCTGTAAGCTACTTCAGAGATGATTTCAGCTTGTTCTGCTTCAGTAAGGTTTAATAACAAGCTATCTCTAAGTGTTTCTTGAGAAGTATATTTGGCGATTAAACCGTTTGCTGAAGCTTCTGATTTATTACTTAAAAACCCTTTAACATCTTGCTCTTTAAGATCACCTGATTGAAGTAAGTTTTTAATCGCAGACTCATAAAAACGACTATCTTCAGTGGCTTGTTTAGTTTGCCAAAAATCGTATAGATCATTTAAGTTTGTAATTTTACCAATCGCGGCCTGACGTACCGAGGCATCAATATCTTTATCTGCGAGTTTTGTCAGAATAGTTTGGTTTGCAGCCAACTTGTTATCCACATCAGCAATATACGCCAGTCGTTTTTCAACAGAATCACTTTGCCAAGCTGACTTAAATAAACCTTTAAACATGAAAAACCTATACTAGAGATAAACGATCTAGAAAGTCTGACACACTCTGTTTCGAAGTCAATAAATGCTATTAAAGAGGATATAAAAAGACACCCCCCTACTTTTTGCCATTTTCTGTTATTAATGCCTTAATCTAATCAGCTGAACATAACTAATTCATAACCAGATCATAACCAGATCATAACCAGATCATAACCAGGAGAATACATTGATGAAAACGATAAGCATTGCAATAACAGTCATATTATTTTTAATCACTAGTGCAATCGCCAATGAGGATAAACGTATTTCAATAATCGATAGCGACACACCCACTAAAGCGCTTATGGCAAAACCGGGGTCTTATCTCGGTGAAACCTTTACTTTTGAAGAACAACACAGCGGCGATATCACAGTAAAAGTGGGTGTTTGGGAGGCAGGCGCAGGTGAACTTAATTTAAGTAACTTCCCCTTTACCGAATATGTATTGATGATTAGTGGCGTGGTAACTGTTACCGAAAAAGATGGTGCCTCAAACACCTTCAAAGCCGGAGATACCTTCGTTATCCCCAAAGGTTGGACAGGCACATGGGATGTTAAGGAGCGCATGAAAAAGCAGATTGTCAGAATAGGAAATTCGACTCAGTAACAAGTACAATAATAAGGATACAATAACAAATATGATTTTAAGACTTAACATTGTTATATTTATAATATTTACGCTCACAGGATGCTCCAACACTATGCCCAAGCTCGGAATCAATGACGGTAAACTTAACGACTGCCCAAACAGCCCAAACTGCGTCAGTAGTCTAGCTCAGGATAAGGGTCATGCGATTCAAGCAATCGAGTTTGCGGGTGATTCTAAAGGGGCTAAAACTCAACTTTTGAAAATCATTAATAATGAAAAACGCACCAAAGTTGTTATCTCTGAAGACGATTATATTCATGCAGAATATACTTCGATGATTTTTCGTTTTGTAGATGATATTGAATTTCACTTTCCAAAGTCAGAAGACAACAAAACAATAATTCACGTAAGGTCAGCTTCACGAACAGGTAGGTCTGATTTTGGTGTAAATCGCAAAAGAGTCGAAGCGTTTAGAGAACAGCTCAAATATTAGTTATTGACCCAAACGCAGTTTATTTACACATAACAATTTGAAGCATTACAAAGCGCTTCAATGTTTTTTTTAGGAAATTTACCCTCACTATCACCAGAGAACAACAGTGCTCAAGATACTATCTAAAAAAATATTAATACTCTTTGGTTGGCAACTAGAAATCGTTATGCCTAAAGAAAAGAAGTTCGTGCTGATTGGCGCGCCACATACCAGTAATTGGGACTTCCCATTAACCATGCTCGCTTTCTGGACCATTGATTTTAAAATCTACTGGGTTGCAAAAAAGCAGATGTTTTGGGGACCATTTCATTACCTATTTACCTCATGGGGCGGCATACCTGTCGACCGTAAAAGTTCAAAAGGTTTTATCGAACAGATTACTGAAAAATTTGATCAAACAGATGAAATGGTTCTCACCATTGCCCCTGAGGGTACTCGTTCAAAAACAGAATACTGGAAAAGTGGCTTTTACCGAATAGCCACAGCAGCCAATGTGCCGATCTGCTTAGCCTATGTTGATGCCAGCACCAAAAGATTAGGGTTTTCAGAAGTTGTCTATCCGAGTGGTGATATCGATGCTGATATGGCAAAAATTGCTGAGTTTTATAAGGATATCGAAGGTATAAGACCCAATAACAAAGGCCTTGTTCGCTTGAGAAAAGATTGATTTAACCTTTCACAAAAGGGTATAAAGACTACTAAAAAAGACACCCCCCTACTTTTACGCACTTTTAAAGAATAACTATGAACAGACGAAAAAAAAGTATTCAGATAGTTAAGTCGCGAATCAAAAAAGCGAAAGCTAAATTATCAACAAACAAAAAGCCTAAATATATTAGCAAAGCTGAGCGAGCAAGATTAGCTGAAGAGTCGAATAGCGAAACTGAAAATAACGAATCAAATAATAAAGAGAGTTAAAAGACACCCCCCTACTTTTAAGCCCTTTTGACTCAATTACCAATTGCACGAACTATTCGTGGATAATAAGCACCCAAGGTAACCGCTCTGATTATCATAAATATACTTAAACCTAAAAACAGCCCATGGTTTCCCCATTGTGGAATCAATACTTGCAATAGCGCCAGATATAGCAATGTAGATACAATCATCGCATTACGCATTTCTTTGGTATAACTTGTTCCAATGAAAATCCCATCTAACTGAAAACTCCAGATAGACACAATGGGCGTAATAATCATCCACGGTAGATAGGTTTTTGCAGTTACCAATACTTCATCAATATTGGTGAATAAACCTAGAATAGTTTCTCCAAAAACCAAGTAGATAAAGCTAATAAAGACAGCAATGATAAACGCCCAAAAGCTCGTTAATTTGACTGCTTGTTTGAAATCTTCGCGTTTTTTTGCACCGTAAGCACTTCCGGTTAGTGCTTCAGCTGCATGTGCAAAACCGTCTAAGCCGTAGGCCATAATACTCTGTAAATGCAGCAGTATCGCATTTGCTGCTAACACCACATCGCCCATTTTCGCACCTTGCGCGGTGAAATAACTA
>JAVCKV010562824.1:0-10780 GCA_032274145.1 Herpochondria borealis | reverse complement strand
AACGATTTATTAAAGAGTAATTTATAATTAGTCAATTAATTTTAAGAAAGCCCTGATGAAAATCAGGGCTTTTTTATTTTAGAAGAGTTTATATCCTAATAACATCTCGTAGAAATTTAACAAAGCATAACAACAGTATTTAATAGATATACTATTCTAGAAAGGATTTATCCGCGCAAAGCGGATGCTTTTAAATTTTTACTGCTAACTAATCCCATTTGAGTAAGTCAATTCGTAAATCCCTTTAAGAGATTACCACGTTGTGTGTTCTCTTAAATACGATATTAAAATAAGCTTCGCTATTTTGTGTAAAATCATCCGATAATTCCTGCGCAGGCAGGAATCTCATTTCCATCTCACCTTCCTTTTTAAAGGAAATGAGCTCCAGGCCTTTACCTGTTTTAATTATAATTATTAGTAGCAGATTGCCACGTCCTGCGTCCTCGCAAAGACGATACTTTGTGGTTTGTTTTAGTTAGTGGATTGCTTACTGAATACTGCTTACTCCTTATTATCTTCATGATTCGTAACTTGTGGTGTGTTCGACAAGCTAAGACTGACATTTGAGTGAACAATCGTAACTCCTAATGTTCTCAATACACTGCTCATGCTTCGCAGTACTCGAACTGACGACTGAGTGAGCGATCGTAATTAGTAACTCCATTAGAGTAAGCACTGTAAACTGCCTACTACTCACCACTGCCTACTGTTTTGCTGTCTACTTCCTTTAGTTGATACTCTGGATGCCCTGTTTGCCAAAAAACAAACGAAAAAATATTTGCCCATTCTTTGTAAACTTCTAATTCGTTATTAGAGCTACCATGACCAGAATCAAACTCAAGATTTAAAAGAATTGGTTTTTTTAACTTGTTTGAATTTTGCAGCTTTGCTACAAATTTACCCGTCATCCAGGGATTTACGAGAGGGTCATTCATACCTATTGTTAGATATGTTGCCGGATAATCTATATCTTTCTTAATATTTTGATACGAGTCCATTTTTATAAGGTTCAAACATTCAATAGAGTCTTTTACAGAACCAAATTCTTTATAATTTGATCCGCCTGCTCCAGATTCCATTCTCACAGGATTTAATAATCCTGCCTGTATGACTACAGCTGAAAATAAATCGGGTCTTTCAGTCATTGCTCTACCTACAGTTATACCGCCAGCACTAGAACCGTAAATAGAAGTATGATTTTTTGAAGTATATTTTTCATTTATTAAATATTCTGTACAAGCAATTAAATCTTTCCACGAATTAGATTTAGTGGCTTTAAAGCCTGCATTATGCCATTGTTCTCCTTTTTCTCCTCCTCCACGAACGTGTGCAATGGCAAATATTCCGCCTTTAGATACAAAGTCTAACATTAAAGGAGAAAAGTAAGGGCTTTCTATATCTCCATACGCCCCATAGGAATATATGAAAACAGGGTTTGTACCATCCTTTTTAATATCTTTTTTATGGATAACTGAAAAAGGTACTTTTTCTCCATCGTGGGAATCTACTAGAAGCTCTTTGACTACTAGATTTTCAAATTCTGGAAATTTAATCCTTGGAGATATATTGTCTTCTGTGAAAGTATTAGTTTTATTATCATACTTATAACGTAAGTTTGAATTAATCCAGCCTCTTGTTGTAACCCATAATCCTTGATTGTCTAACTTAGAATATAAACTAATATTTCCTGCCTTTTTAGGTGTTTCAATTAATATCTCTTTTTCGTTCTCAACTTTGTATAGTTTTGCTTCAACACCGTATTTTGTTGTTGTAAAATAAATATTATTATTATTTAGCTTAAAATTATCTATTATTTCGTTTTCCTTTTCTTTCGCAATCACTCTTGGGGCTCTATAATTCAAGTTGTCGATAGATACAGATGCAATCATCTTATTCGGCGAATTAAGTGCTGTTAAATAAATAAATTTTTCATTATCAATAATACCTTTATCAATTATTATCTTATCTTTTTTCGAGTGTAATAATTTCCAATTTAGCTTACCTTTTTTTATATCTTCTATTTCTGCATAGTAAGCATTCCAGTATGAATCAACGCCTGCAACATATCCAATTAAGTATTTATCATTACTGGATTTTATTTTTGTTATCGGATATTCATTTGAGTTGATATTGAATCTTTTTTGTGTTTTATTACCGAAAATATATTTTATTTCCTTAGGGTCTGAATCTAGTAAATAAAGAACAGATTGCGAATTTTGCTTAAATTTATCGTTGGTAGTATTAGCATTCGGGAAATATAAAAATGTAAATCCACTATTATCTGGAAGCCAGTTTATACCTAGAAAATTGCTAGGCCATGCATTCTTAATAATTTGTGGTTTGGTTTTTTTTGTTAGCATATCTATAACAATCAAGTCTGATAGTTCCTTTCCAGAGTGAGATAATGAAACAACTATAAATTTTGAATCCCAACTAGGTCTAATGTAATTTATTATATAATCCTTGTTATCTTTTGGATTATACTTCTTGGGGTCATATAAGAGTATTTCTTGTGCTTTTTCATTTTCCCTAAAGTATAATTTATAATAAGTGTCAGTTAGATTTTTTTTAAGATAGAACCAATTGTTATTACCTGTAATTCTTACTTTTCTAATTTTATATTTCTTCTTATTGTCAATTTCATATAATGATTTAACTAGAGAATCTTTACCAGATATTCTATTTAAAAAGTCTTCTGCATAATCATCTTGTTTTTTATACCAATTTTGAACCGTTGAGTCTTTAGTGTTTTCAATGTTTCGATAAGAATCTGTAATTTGTTTACTAAAATGATTTGTAATAAATTCTTCTTTTTCTATGGCAGGTGGACTGTAAGTTTTTTCCTTTTCAATTTTGTTAGAGCAGGAGTGTAATAATAGTAAGTATATAAAAATTAAGTAAAAACGATTCATCTGTATTAATGATTTTATAAAATTAAAGATAAAAAGCCTTGATTATGTTATCAAGACTTTTGTTACTAACAGCCGCAATCTTCTGAGTTAACGTTACTGGGTATTTTCTTTTTTTATTTTTATCAATTATAGGCCCCATTGTCTCCTGTACCACTTAAAATTTTTAGGGTCTTTGCTGCCCTTACAGGGTTAAATTTCTCAAAGCTTGCGATTTATTTTGTTTGACAATTGTATAAAATATTAATTGAAGTAACCATATAATAAAGTAGGAGTATGTCGAAATTAATTAATTTCAGTTTACTTTATTCAATTCTTTGATATAAAAAGAGGGTTTTAGCCCTGTTTGATTGTGGAATGCCTTTGAGAATGATTCAGAATGACTAAAACCAACTTCGCTAGCAATAGCTTTAATTGTATATGATTTTAATTTAATGTTTGAATTTAGTTCTTTTAAGCAATAAGCAATCCTTAATTCGTTTAAGTAATTAGTAAAAGATATTCCTTTGTAATGATTCAATACTTTAGATAAATATACCCTGTTGGTGTTAACTTCTTTAGCAAGTTTATCTAAGTTCATGTTATGATTAAGAAATTTTTGTTCATTTTCAAATCGTATCAAACCTTTAAGTACATTATCTATAAGTTCTTTCGGTACTCCTATAGGCTTATCTTTTTTATTTTCTTCTTGGGTTTTTATATTGTTAGCTACTTCTTTTTGGGTTTTAGTCTCGTCTAAGAGTTTTTTAAATCTCCTCTTATATTTTCGTTTATTTAAAACAGATATAACAACTAATACTAAAATAAGTATAACAGCTAAAATTAATATGTATATAATTACTACGTTATTGTTTCGTTCTTTTTCGATAAGATTTAATAAATCTTTTTTTTCAGCTTTTAGTTTAGGTATTTCGTACTCTTTAATTATTTGGTTATTTACATCTTTAATTGTACTATTTAAAATACTGTCTACTTTTATTAGTTTATCTACAGCATAAAGCTTTTGTTCTATATCATTTTTTTCAGAATAATAATCATACATTGTCTTATAAACATCCTTTAACTCTACGAAAGGATTATTTGTAGAGACATATATTGAATCTATTTTTTTAAAATACGAGATAGTTTTATGAATGTTATTTTCTTTGTGAATCTTTCCTTGATAGTAAAAGCAATTAGCTAAGCTTACATCTTTGATTAGAGGTTCAACTTTTTTAAGTGTATCTAAAGATTTTCTATATTTTTTTTGATAATAGGATAGAGTTCCATTATCTAATAAAAACACTGAATACATTGAAGTATCTTTTAGTTTTAAACTAAAATCTATCCCCTCATTGATGTAAATATTAGCGGAGTCAAGTATTTTACCTCTAAGGTATGCTTTTGATAAATCATTTAGAGCTATGTAATAGTCTATTTTTAGATTTTTCTTATAATCTGGTTGTGACTTGATGAGTTTTAGTTGTTTTCTAAATATATCGAGTGCTTGTTTATGTTGTCCGAAAATAGTTTTAATCCCACCTACAAATTGTTTTATTTCAATTTGTTGTTTTGTATTTCTGTTTTCTAAAGCATAGTCAAAGGCTTTTAGGTATAATTCTAGTGCTTGAGAATCTTTACCGTTATCATAATGATAGAAGCCTTTTAGCATGTAGCCTAATGCAGGAAAGTCTTCGTTTTTATAGTTTAGAGTAAGTTTAACAACACTATCCGTATAAACAAGTGCTTTTTCATATTCAACAAGATAAGACTTATAAACATAACCATAAGCTAAATGAAATGTGTCTTTCTCAGTTCTAGCTCTGTCGATATAATAATCTGCGATATCGTTTGCAGTTTTTTCATCAGGTTTATTATTAAAAAAAACTTTTTTTAACTCTAAATAGGTGAGTTTATCTAAAGAGTCAATTGTTTTTTTTTGACTGAAGCATTTATTTGGTGATAAGAAATAAAAGACAATAACAAAAAGTAAGTACTTCAAATGCATTAACAAATTTTTAACAGGTGTGAAGCTACAAAAATATGAAGTATAATTGCCAAAAAAAATTAACCGATATTAATAAAATAAGGGTCGATATTAATTAATGTCGACTTACTTCCCTTGCAAAGCACCTAATCCCGCCATTACATTTGCCCTGTCGATAGCCGACAACACTTCACATTAAAAACAAACACTAAATGGCATTAGAAAACTTAATAAGCGTAAGCTTTACAGACGAAGAAATAGCACAGCTAGATTTGCAATTGGCAGGCATAAAACAAATACTTAACGGTAAAACTATTAATTTAACTACAGATCAACGCCAACAATATGGGCGTATAGCCAACCAAAACAAATTAATTGTAGACAAGGCTAAAAGTTATATGGAGCAGCACCCTAATTGGGTTCCTAACTTTTTAGACAAAGTCGAATTCGACAACGATTATATGGCACGACAACAAATAGAAAGCCGTGTACAACTACTAGAAAACCTCTCGCAACAACTTATAGATACCAAAATTTTACTAGATCATGATAACTATACCAATGCCTTAAGCTTTTACCGTATGATACGCTTTCTAGCAGGCGAAAACGAGCCAGGTGCGCAAACCGTTTATAGCGACATGAAATTATTATTTAATAAAACAGGAGGAAAAACAAGTGCAGAGACTACTAACACAAGTACATAGTCTCTGCATATAAAAAGAAGGATTGTTGTCCCTTATAAGGTATTAAAACACTAATGCCACCCCTGCTCTACACCTTTATAATGGTTAAAAGCCCCCTTATAGGCCTTAAAGAAGTCCTTAAAAGCCATGTTAAATGGGGTAGCAGGGGTATTAGTAAGGGGGTAACCCCATTACTTTAGGGGGTAGTGCCCATAAATTAAGGGTAATAACCGTACTGTTTTGGGCTAAAGGATATGGTAAAAAGGGTAATAGCCCATAATGTAGGGGTTACAAGTACTTTGCTAAGGGGTAAAGGAGTTACGAATTGGCTTACTAAAATGCAAAGTTAAAATCGAGAACCATTTAAGTTAAAAAGCGTCTCGATACAATTTTGTTCCGCTTTGGCTTCACAAAACCACTCGACGTGACGAAAGCGATTAACGATTAACGATTAACGAATGTAGAAGTTGCTTACTCGAACGACATTGAAGGGATATTATAAAGTAAGTAAGTTCCTTCCTTTAAAAAAGGAAGGTGTTTTTTTCAGAAGGAAAAAATCGGATGGTTTTACCTAAAATAGCGAAGCTTATTTTAAAAGTGAATTATAAAAACAAATAACTAAAAAACACGAATAAAGAGGAAGAACGCTATTAATCATAGAGAATACTTCATGAGATTCCTGCCTACGCAGGAATGACAATATTATTAATCAAAGAGAATGTAACCAGCTCACAATGGAAAACGAAACCATACAATGCATCATTATTAGCGAAGATGCTAATTACAAAACCAAAGTACAAGCTTTTTTAAACACGCACACCAACACCGAGGTTATTTTAACCCATACGCTTATGGAAGCGTTAGCCTATTTAAACGATAAACCACCTTTTAAACTCTTAATACGCAAACACAATACACCGCTAGACAAAGAAGAACTAGAAAATTGCAGACGTGTACCCGAACGCGACATGAATTTTAGAATTGTTGTATTCCAAAACCTACATAAAGATGTAGTAATGCTTTTAAATTTAAGTAGCCTACGCTATATACAATACGAAAAAGGATTGTTTAAAAAAATGAAACTTAAACGCGTGTTGAAGCGGTTAGCGGGGAAATGATTTTTGAATTACGATTGATGATTTACGATTTACGATTGCTCACTCAGTCGTCAGTTCGAGTGCTGCGAAGCATGAGTAGTGTATCGAGAACCTTTTGAGTTACGATTAACGATTAACGATTAACGAGTTTTGATTTTTGAATTAGCTCACTCAAACGCATTATGAGATTCCTGCCTTCGCGGGAATGAGAATACTAGCTAGTAATAAAGGCGCAAACCGAAAAGCCTTGTAAAATAATAGAGTAGGAATACCAAAACAAACAATTAAACAATGAAACATTACAAACGATTAAATGGTCTAATTATAGGTTTTTTAACCTTATTAGCATTTACAATAGCAAGTTGCGAAAAAGAAGACATTACAACACAAGAACCCGAAGCAATTACCTCTAAAAATAGAACTAAAGTAACCCTATTTAAAGCTAAAGATATCGCCAACAATAAAGGCTTAATGCGTATTTTAAACGATGCCGAAATAAAAAGGCAACATAGTAAAGCAAACAAAACTATATATAATGAGCAGTATGACTTTACTATAAATACCAATTACGCTAAAGTAATAGCAAATGCTAACGGTACACATAATTACACCTTTGGAGTTTCTAGAGAAGAAGATAACGGACTCTTAGAAAACCTATTATTAAAAGAGCAAACAGATGGTACATTTTTAGTCTATTTAGTAGTCTACGATATAAACGAGACAGAACGCAACTCGTTAGCAAATAAAGACATAGTAGACGTAGAAAATAAAATTACTTATTCACCTTTAGAAGATATCTCTAGTTCTATTTTTAGTAAAGTAAATTCAGATGCCGAAACGTGTACAGTCTATTCTTACGAATGGGAAGGCGGATCACTTTGTACTGCAAACGGTAATCATTCTTACGAAGATGGCGGATATAGTGACAGTAATCCAGGCGGTTGTCATGCATGGAATAACCCAGATCTAGCAGCAACTCAAGGTGGTTGGAATTTAACATCGAATGAGGTAGATTGTGGAAGTGGAGATAGTACTAATACTGAAACTGATAATAACAATACAAATACCAACCAAAACAATAATAACACCACAAGTAACGGCTCAGGAAATTATACTCCTTCTCCAGATACCGAAGTTGTATTATGTACAGATTGTCCAGAAGTTGAGGAAGAAGAGGATTGTCTTCCTATACCTCCGCAACTATTAAATCAATTAGAAGCAGCTTTTGGATCCGGAAATGTAAACTTAGAATGTGATACTCCTATTGATGACGTACAGTTTTTTTCTGTCGAAGAACTACAACAATTTTTTGAAAACTTTATCAATCAACCCTCTGTTGATTCTGAAAATATAGATGATGGAGATACTAAAAAAAATATTCAGTATTTCCGCTTACAAACGATTCCCGCTATAGTTAATTTAAAAACAATAGTTAAATACGAAGTTCCTAATTCGATTCAATGTATGAATTTATTAAGGGTTGATACGAGCCTTAACGGGAATGAATCTCTTGCCTATTGGTCTTCTGATGATATACCTACTGCACCAACATCTCAAACGGACTATGAAAATGATGTTGTTACAATACAACTTTCTGGAAGTTTAAAAACAGGATTAAAAGTACCAGGATTTGATAAAGTTATAGGGATTACTCAATCTATTGAATTAGAATTAAGATACAAGCACACTTCTGGGGCTTATTTAGGAGGAGGTATAACTGATACTAATTAAATAATTATATTCGTATTATGAAAAACACCTATTATATTTTGATATTAATCTTATTACTAAGCACCTTAAATAGTTGTAAGAGTTCCTTTAATAAACGAGGTAAATTAAAAATCATAAAAAAGGAATTAAGCTTAACTAAAGAAGAATATAACTCTATCAAAAGTAAAGACTCCATAATTAAACAATTAAACAGTTCAATTAGTAATTCGATTGAAACAAAACTAATTAATAGGAGATTAGACTCTTTTTTTGAAAACGTTTACGATGAAAAAGATTTAATAGGAATGTTAAAAGTAGATGTTTTTTTCAAAGATGATCCTAGCTTCAAAGTTGAAAGATTATTCGATAAAGAAATTAAAAGTTTTCTTAAAGTAGATTCTATTCAGCAAGTTAGAGATTTTTATAAGAATTTTGAAGATAGTTTTAAACAAAACGACTCTTTAAACTAACAATATAGCCTTTCTCTAAAAGGCTTTTAAAATCAACAATACGTTACACTTAATATTTACATATTAGATTAAAAACTCTTGCATTTAGTTGTAAGAGTTTTTCTTTACAACCTGTTAAAAACAATATACATAACATGAAAAATATAATTTTAAGCACATTACTAATACTCTGTTTAACAGCAACTATTAATGCGCAAGAATTAATATCCTCTAACTATACCTTTGTTAAACAGCAAGTGGATATTTCTAAATACCAAAATAAACCATTTAGGCTAACAGCAGCAATACGTAAACTCCCTAATAATGATAACGAAGTGGTTAGGCTATATGCCAAACTAAGAAACGAAACGGGTAAAGGTGCATATATAACAGATATAGGCAATAGACCTTTAGATTCTAATTGGCATGTTTATACTTTAAAAGGGGTAATAGAAGCAGATTCTAAAACGGTTATTTTTGGTTTAGCTTGTTATAATAACGGTACGTTTTTCTTTGACGATTTTAAGCTAGAAATTGAAGTTAAAAAAGGAGAATGGAAACATATTTCCATAAAAAACCCAGATTTTGAAACTCCTTTAAAGAAACCACCTCATGTTTGGAGTTCAAAATACACAAGTACAGTCAAACAATTTAATAGTACTATTACAGATATTAACCCTTTTAGTGGAAGTTACTGTTTAAAAATAGAAGGTAAAGGTGTTTACGGACAAAACGACGATAAAGGTGGTTTTATAGAAGCCAATGGTATTTCATTTTATCACGAAATTTATGGAAAAGGAGAACCTTTATTGTTATTACATGGCGCAGGGCAATCTCTGGGTGCTTTTGCAGAACAAATAGATTTTTTCTCTAAGCATTATAAGGTTATTGCTGTAGATAGCCGTGGGCGTTCTAGCGATAAGGACAACGAAGCTTTTACTTATGTAGAGCAAGCCAAAGATATGAGCCTATTTTTAGAAGCTTTAAATATAGAAAAAGCACACATAGTTGGTTGGAGCGATGGAGGTATTATAGGTTTAATCATGGCTATGCACTATCCCGAAAAAGTTGATAAGTTAGTTGCAATGGCAGCTAATATAACCCCAGATGGAGTGGTTACAAAACATCATGAAGATACTATAAAGCGCTTAAAAGAAATGGAATTAAAAAATGACCCAAAAGATAAGATTGATATAAAAATATATACAGCATTGGTTAATTATCCTCAATTAGCATTTAAAGATTTAAGTGTTATTACCTCACCTACTTTAATAATGGCAGGAGATCATGATTTAATAAAACATATACATACTATTAAAATATACGAAGCGATAACAAATGCTCATTTAGCTATCTTACCAGGCGAAAGCCATTGGCTACCAGAAGCAAATGCTAAACTATTTAATAGTACTATATTTACATTTTTAAATGAGCCTTTTAAAAAAGTTAGACGATTTTAAACGTATAGAATACGGGGCAACTAACCCCATTTGAGTAAGTCAATTCGTAAACCCCTTTAACAGATTACCACGTTGTGTGTTCTCTTAAATACGATATTAAAATAAGCTTCACTATTTTGTGTAAAATCATCCGATAATTCCTGCGCAGGCAGGAATCTCATTTCCATCTCACCTTCCTTTTTAAAAGAAAGGAGCTCCAAGCCTTTATCTGTTTTAATTATAATTATTAGTAGCAGATTGCTACGTCCTGCGTCCTCGTCAAAGACGATACTTTGTGGTTTGTTGTACAATTGTAGAGAGTGATTCGTTAATTGTAGTGTCTTCGACTGCGCTCAGACTGACATTTTAGTGAGTGGATTGCTTACTGAATACTGCCAACGGCCAACTAATCCCATAATTAATCATTACACATGTAGAATCTCGTCGTCTTCTAAAATAGCTTCGCCACGAAGCCTTAATAAAATTTGAGCGACAGCAATAGTATCTTTTTCGCAATAAGTTACAAT